>JAFBJQ010040041.1:0-122148 GCA_016785345.1 Trinectes maculatus | reverse complement strand
GGTTACATTTAGTAAGTGAAGGGGGGGGGGGGGGGGTTGCTGACGTTGGTTTTAATGACACTGCTATTCTGAGTTGCAGATTCACAATAATGAATCTGATTTTTTTTTAAAAGACAGTGAGAGAAAAAAAGCAGATGATCTATATAACGTATATTTAAAATATATATACATATATATGTCAAGTCTCAAAATACTGCTCATCAGTAAAAATGCTATATTATAGAGCAGCTAATAAACATTGATTATTTAATATTTTGTCAATAACACATCTTTTTATTATCATTTGAGATTTCGATATGAAAGACTGTTTTATTGGCTTCACTGTGTTTTCCCTCCAAAGGCTGATGGAGAGTATTTATATTTAATTATAAACCAGGCGGTGTGTGTGTGTGTGTGTGTGTGTGTGTGTGTGTTGAAGAAAGGGAGGGGCACGTCAGCCGCTGCAGTGGGCTCGCTGCTGACTTTAGCTCCAGCTGCTCCTGAACGTTCACATTACTGTCATCGAGCCCCGTTGGCAGTGGTTCCCCTGCTCTCTCGCCCCCCCCCCCGCGCCTCAGTGATCTTACCTTACCGGAGAGGACGCGGCAAACGGCGTCCTGTGTGAAATAAGAAATGCACCTGATCTTTGATGCAGTAGTGAACTTTAGTTAAGTCATCAATCAGGAGACGTGTTAATATAAATAAATGATTGTTAACTACATACTCAGAAGTGGTTATTGATTATGAGGCTGCATGTGACCTGATGGGACTGTGTTTTGTTTGCAGCTCTCATCACTGACCTGCTCCTCCACTGGGCGTGTCACCAGCTGCAGTCGATCCAAACTGGTACACATCTTTCTTTTTTTTAAAATTTAGATTTATTCATAATTTGCATTTTAATCTCATAACATGTCTCTGATTATTTCTTATGATAATACCGGTTATATTGATAACGAATATATATTGGGCAAATATTTTTGCATCCAGAAAACATGCACTACCCCCCCCCTCCTCACTGCAACACACACATACACAAATGCATCCATGCACACACACACACAGTTGGTGTGGCGTGGAGCCTGCAGGTGGTGCAGTAGCATCAGCTTTGGCTGGCAGCTCTGTCTGTGTGAGTGGAAGAGGAGCTGCTGACTGGAAACATTTCCTCCGCTCCGCTCTGCGCTGCAGAGGGAAATCACTGATTCAGCTCTTATGGGAGCATCCAGTCTCTGGGGTTAGTGGGGTTGGGATAACAGCAGGCGCTGCTATAGACACCCGCATCCCATCAACATCGCTCTCTGACACAACGGGCCTCATGCATGAAGAGTTGGTACACTGCTGCCAGCACTGATTGGCTGCTCAGTGTGGCTAAATCTATTAATCAGCTGCACGTAACAATATTATGTTTTTTTTTTTTTTTTGCACATTCCAGGATGTTTGTGCAGCTTCTTCTTCTGATGTGTCAAAAAATACACAGCGTTGTTCACAGTTGCACACTCAGCGTGCAGTACTGAACGTGTGAGTGAGGCCTCAGGGTGAGGATGAGTGACGGAGCTCAGCTGCTGGGTGGACGACCTTCTCTGGTCTTTACAGCCTGGCACCACCCTTACACCTTCTCACCCCCCCACCTCCTCCTCCTCCACCTCCTCCACTTCTTCTTCCTCTTTCATAGCTCTACTCCTCAACTACCCCCCCCTCAGCCACCCACCCGCATCGCCTCCTGCTGCTCCACATGAATAATGCAAGAGGCCTCCTCGATCGTGGCAGCCGACCACATGTTTTATTCACGGCAGACTCAGACACATCTCCCCCCTTCGCCCAGCGGCCGCACCCGCCAGCCGTCTGCCTTTCGCCTCGGCGCCGGCCTCGGCCTTGACCCACACGTCCGAGCAGAGGACGGCAAATTCGGTTTGAAATGGAAGGACATACCTGGAAGTAAATATTTGCATTTAATTCCGGTCGCCCTGTCTCGTCCCGCCTGAAAAGTCAACGCCACGGATTCAATCAGACGTTTCCCATTTATTCACCTTTTTTTCTTTTCTTCCTCTTGTTGCTCGTATCTTTTCAAGGTGGAACCATTATCATAGTTTTAGGACCGCGACCCCTGACCCCAACACTCACATACACGCAGACTCTTTATGTTTCCTTCAACAGCCGTAATGAGGACATATAGAAACCGTCTCATTGACGCCTGTGGATGTGATTTATGAGGGAACTGTGTGTGTGTGTGTGTGTGTGTGTGTGTGTGTGTGTGTAGTTAAAGTGCAGCAGGCGAGGCGGTGTTTATGTGTACCTGTGTCGCTGAAGGTGAGGTGTGTTGTGTATCGTCCGAACATGCATACACTCATGAGTATGTGTTCCTGTTGTGAAAACAACACGCTTCCCTAACTCCGGCAGACAGTGTTGCCACATCAGAGTTTTTCACCCCTCTCCAGTCCTCATCACCTCCGCTCGTTATGGCACCGGCACGGCCCGAGAGCGGCGTCGGTCACGCCTCGCCGACCCTCCATGGCCGCGTCAGCAGGAATGACAGCACTTTGGTGAGCCATTTGTCACCCTGCGGGACTCGTGTCTCTGCGGCTCTCGGAAGCACTTGATTTATTATTCATTTGTCTTCCCGGTGGCCCTTTAACGGCGATTAGCGGGAAGGACCTGGGTTCATTTGCGGTGATTTCGGTGGAGGTTTGATTCCATTTCATCCCATAGTTCAGAGACTGGAGAATAATGTCAGTAACAACTGAGGGACGCCTCAGACGACTCTTCGCGTCTCTTCCATCATCCCATCCCTCCTTAGTATGCACCCCCCCCAAAATGATCCCTCACCCCCGAGTGGTGAAACGTCCAGTGTCCAGATGGTCCTCCAGGGCAGGCTCTTCATCCTTGAAGCATCTCGACTGTCGCCAAGCACCAAATATGCTTCAGTCGTTTCTCTCCGCAAAAAACATGCAAAGACTTTTTCATTTCCCCAAATAGTGAAAATCCAGAATCTTCGATCAGTGTGATGAAACCTGGTTTTATAAAGCGTCTCACTGACCCACATACAAACCACTCTTTGTTTTGTTTTGCAACAGGGACTGACGTCACCATCTACAGTGCATACATCTGCATCCTGCCCGATTAGGTTATAACGTGTTTACGAACTGAAACTGAGTCAAAGGTAAAGAGACTTTTTTTTTTTAACCCCCAATTTTTTTTGTCATGATAAAAACTTTGAATAAAATGTGCCGGTAGTGGTTAAAGCAGAAATAATCTTCGCATCAGACTCTGAAACACATTTTGGCAGCAGCTTAACGACGCCTTATGTTGTCATCGAGCTACACACACACGCTGACGGGGTCATAAAAGCCGAGAGTGTCCCTCATATTTTCTTAGCTCTCACACTATATGACAACCTCATTTAAAGCCCTTTAAAGCACTCGTTTATGTCTTACATGCCTCATTTAATGGATTGTGGATGCTGAAATGACCCTTTGACCTCGCAGGGAGCCTCATGGGAATCTCCGATTCTGCCTCCCGTCCCAGTTTAGTAAATAGATCCTGAAAACAGATGTCACTGCTGAGATTGCTATCAGGAGGAAGGACAGTGGGCCCAGTGGAGCGGTCCTGGGTGACAGAGGTCATGTTCTGCAGTGGGAGAATGACGGCGCTTAACTTGACCCTGGGTGAGTTATGGCGTGGAGGTGATCTGGTTCGGAGGGAGGCCCCGCTCGGATCGCTTTACATCCCTCGCTACCTGTGGTGCTGGGATCATCGTGAGAGGGCAGCGTGTTTTTTTGGGTGTGAGGTCTATAGGTGTTAATATTACTGTCAGGGGGGAGAGAGCTTCAAAGAGGAGGTCAATTTTGTTTTTCTCGAGCAAAATTCATAAACTATGGAGCCGCTGTGCGTTGAACCCGCTCCTCCGCTCCCTGTACGCAGCGTTCCCATCATTCACGCAGAACAGTGGAGATGAACGCTTGAGCATACGAGTACCTGCCGAGGTCCTGTGATAGCCGACCATGAACCATGTCCTGACTTTGGGAATCAGCCAGACGGCGTTTTGTTTTTTGTGTGTGTGTGTGTGTGTGTGTGTCGGAGCAGGCTGTTCCTGAAACGCAACGTGTGCTGCTGTTTGACTGTTGAAGTGAGATGATCTGCGGCAGGTACTGTTGGTGTAATCTCGCCATGCTTGCTGCTGCAGATAGCGCAGACCGTTGCGGAGAGCGTTACAGGGCTGAATGGATGCAGGAGCAGGTCTTTTGTGATAGTGCGAAACAGTTGTGTATTGTTTTCTTTAGATACAGCAACAGGCCTCCTATCATCATTTCTCCTCTCTTCCCACCACAGATGTTTATTAACTGAACGCTTGCGCGATGCTTTGTTGTGTTGTGCGATCTGGGTCATAACTTCAGCTCTGAGTGTGTGTGTGTGTGTGTGTGTGTGTGGACACGCTTCATCTCCACGTCTCAACACGCTGTCCTCATCAGAACGCTGATCCTCAGCCGCTGCTGTGGAGCCGCGGCCGCTCGGGCCCTCGTGCTCTCAGCTGTCCAGGCTCTCCAGTCATCAGGGCCCACTCAGCTGTCTCCTCTGTCCTGAACCCCCACCCCTCTGCGACCCACCGGCAGCGTAACCCCCCCCAGATTTGACAGCATCTGTCAGTGTCACTCATCCAGCAGCTATTTGATGTTTGACCTTTTGAAATGGGGAAAGTGTTAAAAGCGCGAGCACGCTTTGTTTTCCCATGATTCTCAGATGCAGTGAGGGAATATGAATCTGTAAATATCCTCTCAGGTATACGACTTCACGCCGCAGCACATAAACATATCAATAACCTTCTCGTTGACCTTTCCTTTCAGATTGGAAAGAGAGAAGAATATAGATATATAGCTTCACGACGCCTGTTGATAAGATTTTTATGAACGGAAGTTGGAACCCACTGATCCGCAGGCGCCGCTCCCCTCGCGGGAGGCGAGGTTTGTCAAAGACATATCCCCTCAAGGGCCCGGCTGGATTTTAGGCTTCCCTCCCCACATTTCCCATAATTACACTCATTCTTGATTTGTAAAAGCATCTAGAGGAAGAAAGAGCTGCACCCTCGCCTCCATTCAGCAGCCCCGGCCCCTAATCTCTGCTGGGACGGCCCACAATGAGAAAGGAAGGCCGCCGCTCTCATCAGGCTGTGGCCCCTGTAATAAAGGCACGACGACAATGGACAGCAGTACACTCTATGACACTGTTGAAAACCCTGAGAATACCTCTGGTATGTTGTTGATCAGTATCATTTGTGTAGTATAAGTTTGTATTTTTTATGTGCATGTGTGTGTGTGTGTGAGTTTGAGAACCTGTGGGGGCAGCATTCAGAGAGAAGCATGCCGCAAAGCACCGTCCGCTCACTTCCTGTATCTTCCAGTATCTTCACACCTGCTGCAACATCCACAAACACGAAGATGCTCATTTGTAGCTGATTCGTTACCCGGTTCAGGAGCGGCCGCCTCGTTTTCATCAAAACAACCAAACAAAGCCAAAAGGTGGTTTTGGTAAAGACTGTAGCAGTAGCCCCGGGAGCTGGTGGCGCTTCCTCTTCTGGTGTTGTTGCTAGGAGACAGTGGGTCTAAAATCTGGCTGTGATGAGATGCACCTGCTTCATGGGGTCTGGCACGTTCGGTTTTCGGCACATTCAACACATGGGAAGGGGGAAAAAAAGGAATCTGGGGAAGTCGGAGTTCCCCTGGTTTTTCTGTCCTGCTTCTGCGGATGAGATTAATTAGGTCTGAAACATATGGGGGCAGATGTGCATGTGTGCAGGTGCTTTCTGCTTTTGTGAAGTGAGATAATAGAAGTGTGGTGATATAACTGGAGGTTTGATCTCCAGTTGTTTTACTGACATCCGGTGCCATCAGCTCGGATCACTTCATTCCACTGACACTTTGTCATCACCAGAAGAAAAAAACAGGGGAGCTTTTCCTGAGGAAGCTCCCCACTCTGCATCACATGAGCATAAAAATAGCACGAGCATCACTCTGGTGTGTTGCTGTGCCACTGTGTGTGTGTGTGTGTGCATGTGTCAGACTGGAGCGCCTCCAGCTCCGGTCTGGAAGATGATTGGCTGCATGACAGAGTGAGCCGGGGACCCAACGCCACCAGCCAATAAACACCTCCGTATCCCCACGCTGGCCTGCTGGGCTGCAGAGTGTTAATTGTGCTGTGGGTCATTAGGCTGAACACAGGCGTGTTTCTGACCTGGCGTTACTGCAGGATTTGACCTTCTGCAGGGCATGATGGGTAATACTGTAATGTGGTGTGAGGATGGAGAAACTGTCCTGATTAACATTATTCTATTCGATATATTTTAACCAGGTTACTTTCTAACGTCCAGGACGTTTGACCGTATCTCCACACTTTGTTTTCTTTGCCCCGTTAGGAGAACGTCTCAGGTAACTGCTCCCAAGCTGGGGATGTTATGGCTGCACATTCCCGTTTGGTTTGGGCTCGGTGCCTGAGAGGAGTGAACCCATCCGCCAGGATTCACGTGTCCCCCCCGCCCCCCACCCCCGCAGCTCCTCTCCTCACCTGCCAACCAGCTCCTCATTCCTCAGGTTCCAGCGAGGTCACTCCCAGGATCCAGTGAAGATCTCACCGAGTCAATGAGAGGCCTGCAGCTGCTGAATTGTCTGTAGGTAACATAGTTGTTTATTGCTATATTTGACCCTGACCTTTAACAAAGTGAAAATCAAATTTCTCCTCAGATCAGCTGACAGACCTTTGACCTTATCTATATATATATACACACACACTATATGACACTGCTTAATTAAAATGAGTGTTGATATTTACATAAAGCACATATGTACATATGTACAGATTTTAACAGGGACTTGAAATGGATCAATCACCAAGGAAAAAAAAAGACATAAACCTGTGTTAATGAGAGGAGAGAGGCTATGAATTCATTAGCCGTATAGCTATTAGATGGCTAATTAAAAAGTCTCATTTAGAAAGTGAGCCAGTGTTAACGCATTAAGGCCTGCTTCCCGCTAACACACAGGAAGTAAATCACCTGTTTCCTGGTTATATAGGTACTGGCTTAAGTGATCCGATGCATCAGAGCAGAAATGATCAAGCAACACAGACTTTACCAAGGTATTTGTACTTTATTATGTATAATTTGAGGTATTTGGTTCATCATTGCATTTGCATTTTTGCATCTGCAGATACTACAATACTTTTGCCCAGTTATCTGACTGTTTATCAATAACCCCTATCGCCTAGGCAACTGCCAAGTGCTTGATTTCTCCTAATGGTGATTTCAGATCCAGTGAGAGAGATGCATGGGCAGGGTTAAGGCAACTCCAGTAGTCACTCTGTCTTGGTCCTTATTGGATTTGGAGAAGTTTACATTCCGCTAATCTCAGCCGAACTCGCCACATGAAAAACTATTTGGTTTGTCAAACACGTTGATTTGAGTCCATCCTTTGCAAACGAACCTCTTTTTCCTCTGAGTGCTGTACATAAGCTGAGCAGCCTGATGTTGAATGGTGAATAACGGCCTGAGTTCATATTTTTCATTTGTTTACATATTTTAAAAAACAAACAAACAAACAAACTTGACTTTTATTGAAAATCTTCTATGTAAAGCAAAAAGTTCCAGAGCCAGGCACAGCGTGATCTGTAAGCTGCACTTCCCCTCCTTCACCTCATGGCCCTCGATGCAGTTAAAGGGAAACGTTAGGAATAATAGGGGAAGTGTAGGTCATGGATCAAGCTGTGCCTCTCTTGTTCTTTATCCCTTCGCCTCAAACCCCAAATGTGACCATTCCTTCACCTTTGAGGATCTGAAATCTCGTTGCATCAATCAGTCCGGTTTGGGTTTTTTAAAAAATGGGCGAATTAACCTTCGGAGCCACAGATGGACACAGCTTGATCCTTAACCTGCACATCCGCTCTTATTCTTAACGTTTCCTCTTAATGTTACCTTTAAAAAAAAAAGAAAAGAAAAGGTAAATGGAACTGAAGTGGAAGTATCCAGATGTTACAGTGTTTGGACCACCATGGTTCCAGCCAGTGACACCAGGAGGAGGTGCAGTACTTTGGCCAATTATCCCAGCAGGAAATGAAGGGCTCCTGTTATTAGTCTGACGTAGCAGAGAAGACAGAGAGGATCTGAGGAAGCTGCTGTCTGCTCGGCCTGATCGTGGTGCGTCTAAATTTAAACGGGATGTGTGACTCATTCGCACAGTTTAACTTTCCCTGATTCCAGGTCTCAGTGTTGTTAGAAAGTCCATCGCCTCAGTTTGTGTTTGTTTCCCTTCAAATGTACAGATTTGCATTAAATGGGATGATGATGATTTTGAATACACGGGAAACGAATCAATCTGTAAACATCTGGTTTGGTTTCCATAGAAACAATTTGAGGGAAATGGGATAAGTGAGGACAAGATACCGACACATGTTTACAGCCCATACCACCAGTCACACGCAGGCGTCTCAGACCTCCTCTCATAACAGGAGTTAATCAGCATAACAGCCTAATTACCTTTCATAATAGAGATGACCAGCATGTCTCAATAACACAGCGGGGGTCCTCCCTGAACAATGGGCTCCATCGCCAGCGGGGTGGAGACCTCTTGACTCGGACCCTGACACAAACACACAGCCGTTGGTGTACGGGGGGAAAGCGTTTACCATTACCTGTCTGTGTAATGGTTAGTCAGAGCAGAGAGAAAGTACTGCACACACCAGAGAGAAAGTACAGCAGACACCAGAGAGAAAGTACTGCAGACACCAGAGCATCGTTTACATACAGGACACAACTTATTATCATAAATGAATAAAAGAAACCCATCAGCCACTGTTATGATCGGACTAAAAGATTCAAAATAATAACACAAATTCCATAAGATAAAGAAAGACACATATGATCACTGATGCTAAAAACAAGAGGAAGCATAGAATAATTGCGATGGTGCTCAGGTGGACTGTAGCAAAAAAACAGATTTACCGGTAATAATAATCCTAATAATACGAATATGAATACTACTACTACTACTACTAATACTAATAATACGAATATGAATACTAATACTACTACTACTAATAATACTAATACTAATAATACGAATATGAATACTAATACTACTACTAATAGTAATACTAATACTAATAATACGAATATGAATACTAATACTACTACTAATAATACTAATAATACGAATGCTAATAATAGCAATAACAATAATAACAATAATAACAATAATAACAATAATAATTATGATGATGATGATGATGATGATGATGATGATGATGATTTCACTGCCTTGTTTCAGAGCAGTAGTAGTTGGGGACGGGGAGCCTGTGGTCGTGCACTGTGGCCACTCTGCCCTCAGGCCGTGGTTCACAATGTGCTGTTTCATGTCAGGAACAAAAGAGCCAAACCAAATCCCCCTCATATGTTCAGGTTGTGGGAAATTCAAGCCCTCAGCCTCGTCATTAAAACTGTCTTCTAATGAAACTCAAGCCTCACCTCCACTTCACTGATCGTCTCAGTAAAAAAAAAAACAAAAAACAAAAAAAAACTGCATGTGCGCACGTGTGCAGTATTCCAGGGTGGAAATAGTTCAGGTTCTCGTCCTTGGAGTGTGGCACGTTGACCAAGGACAGACGTGATGGCCATGCATCTGTCAGTCATGTGTGCTCAGAGGAGTCAGCGCTTACCTGGCTCTCATGCTGCTTTTTGTCTCAGCTACTGTGTGTGTGTGTGTGTGTGTGTGTGTGTGTGTGTGTACAGAAAACTCCCTAACTAGCTGATTTATTGGGCTGCACAAGCATCACACAAACCCAAACCTCATGTGGACTAAGCCCTTCTCTTCCTTTCCGGCCTCTTATGCCCCTTATAGAAAAATGCAGAAGGTGGTGGGGTCAGCAAATTCATTGCAGCGAAGGTGCTACAAGAGAGCGCGACGCGTTTGATCTCAGCACGGCGCCTGTCTCAGAGAAATTAACCGGCAATCAAGGCCATTTAGTTTGGTTGGGGGCCATTTGTGCAGGCATCATTAACTTGGCCAAATTCAAGTATTTATGGGAAGAGGTGGGCTTTGTCCTCTTTGTAGAGGCTAAATGTGCAGTGCAGGGGTCCCGCTTCAAACCGCCGTGACTCAGTAGCCCAGTGATGAACTTTCAGGGTAGAAGTATAATAACTTTCTTAATGAACACGCTGCAGAGGTGCTGTTGCTTCCACTTCAAAAGGCCCTCGTTTCTCAGTGGAGTGAAAGGCTCTTATTGCAAACAGAAGCCGCTCTGCATTACGCTCGTCTCAATACATCAGCCGCCTTCCAGCTGAACTGCTGTGTCATCATTCAGTCCAGATGTTTGTAGTGATCTCTGTTTTTTTTTTTTTTTTTGCTTATCATTTGGATTTTTTTTTTTTTTTAGAACAGAGCAACCTCAACACCCCCAGATTAAAGTCGGCGCTCTATATACGCACACCGACCACAGACCCACATGCTACGCTGTTATGCTAAACCCGAGTGGATGCTTCCGGCCTTCTGCTGCCGCCTCAGTCACAATCAGAGGGGGAGGATTTGAAACCCTCTTCTCTTGCTGTCTTAGTTTCAGACCGGCCCTCCGCTGTCGTCAGCGGATTCCACGCGGCCCCCTCCGCAAGTCATCCACCAACACTCCATCGCAGGTGGTCAGGGCGTGTTTTTGTTCCCCCCACGTCGCCGCAGCGGCATGCAGGACTTTCTGTGAGCTCAGGTGGAGGAGGTTTCCATGAAGACGCCGTCACCGAGCGCCACTTCCTTCCTGGTTTAAAAACCCCGTGTTTACGCTGAGAAAAGCTACAAGAGAGCGCGACGCGTTTGATCTCAGCACGGCGCCTGTCTCAGAGAAATTAACCGGCAATCAAGGCCATTTAGTTTGGTTGGGGGCCATTTGTGCAGGCATCATTAACTTGGCCAAATTCAAGTATTTATGGGAAGAGGTGGGCTTTGTCCTCTTTGTAGAGGCTAAATGTGCAGTGCAGGGGTCCCGCTTCAAACCGCCGTGACTCAGTAGCCCAGTGATGAACTTTCAGGGTAGAAGTATAATAACTTTCTTAATGAACACGCTGCAGAGGTGCTGTTGCTTCCACTTCAAAAGGCCCTCGTTTCTCAGTGGAGTGAAAGGCACTTATTGCAAACAGAAGCCGCTCTGCATTACGCTCGTCTCAATACATCAGCCGCCTTCCAGCTGAACTGCTGTGTCATCATTCAGTCCAGATGTTTGTAGTGATCTCTGTTTTTTTTTTTTTTTTTGCTTATCATTTGGATTTTTTTTTTTAGAACAGAGCAACCTCAACACCCCCAGATTAAAGTCGGCGCTCTATATACGCACACCGACCACAGACCCACATGCTACGCTGTTATGCTAAACCCGAGTGGATGCTTCCGGCCTTCTGCCTCCGCCTCAGTCACGATCAGAGGGGGAGGATTTGAAACCCTCTTCTCTTGCTGTCTTCGTTTCAGACCGGCCCTCCGCTGTCGTCAGCGGATTCCACTCGCCCCCCTCTGCAAGTCATCCACCGACACTCCATCGCAGGTGGTCAGGGCGTGTTTTTGTTCCCCCCACGTCGCCGCAGCGGCGTGCAGGACTTTCTGTGAGCTCAGGTGGAGGAGGTTTCCATGAAGACGCCGTCACCGAGCGCCACTTCCTTCCTGGTTTAAAAACCCCGTGTTTACACTGAGAAAAGGAGAAAGTCCTTTCATACAAAGGTTGTTGGAAAATATGTTTTACTTTCTGCGCAGAAGCCTGGTGTGACTGTAAAGACGCAGTTGCACCACTGACCCCTGTCGTAAATGGTGTTTTTTGCACACTCCTTTATGGGGGGCCGTTAATACACAGACAGAGCGCGGTTAAGTAAATCACGTTCTGTCCCCTTAAAGGTCAGCACTGTGACGACGGCCCGCTATTTCTGTCAACGGCGTAAATGTCAGAACAAAAAGATTGAATCGGAAACGCTGGATAGTGTGTGTGTATGTGTGTGTGTGTGTGTGTGTGTGTGTGTGTGTGTGTGTGTGTGCGTGTGCGTGTGTGTGTGTGTGTGTGGAGTTGCTCATAATAATGAATGTGTAAGTCAATGATGCGTCGGACGCAATGCGACGATACCGGTTCTTCACCTGGACTTATGACTCCATTATCAATATGTTGTCATATCATTACAAACTCAGTGAGTTGCAGTGTCGCCGTGCTCCAGTGGGCTGCACAGGAAGGGGCTGTGTGTTGCACATACCAGAGAGTCATTCACAACCTGAGCCCTGTGGCACCGAGGGATGTTTGTCTTTCATCCATCAGATGCCATATGTCCTCAGCCCCGGCTGCGTCTGCCCGTCCTGTTCCGCGTAGCTGTCTCCCTCAGCTCAGTGGGACCCGCTGATGTTGTGCAAATGATTTACAATGGTGAGGACTTAAACGGGACACCACGGGGGCCGACACGTTTCCAGGGGAACTGTGTGTGTGTGTGTGTGTGTGTGTGTGGCTGATGCTGAGTGTGCAGGCAGGGATGGTACATCTGATGAGCGTACATGACTCACGCCCATAAATACCCCTACACACCACACTTAGGCGTGTGTGCCATCGTAGGTGTAAGATGTCTGCTTATAGGCCACACAGGCTTATCCTGTTTATTTGTGACTTTGTGTGTGTGTGTGTGTGTGTGTGTGGTATGCACTGTAACGTAAGCCGGCGGAGCGTCTCCAGATACACTCTCTAAAAATGGGGAGAACTCGGCGACGTACACTTTCTTGGAAACAAGTTGCTGCGCAGTGTACTTTGCTAAGTTAGGACACATCTGTCCGTGTTCACACGCACGCACAAACACAAACACGCACGCGCGCGTACACTCCGCTGAGATTTATGAAGCTGTTTTCGTGGAATGCGGCGCTGGCTCGACAATTCCTCGCGCAACTCGCGTTGCAAGTTAAAAAAGACACAAAAGTGCCAAGGGGCCAAAACTCAATTTGTGTCATATGTTAAGCTTAGGTCAGGTGTCAAAGGTCATTGCATGGGAAAACAGAGAAGTACACGTGTGTTAGAAAGTAGAACAGCAAAATACCCACAACTGCTAATTATACCCACAAACATCCTCAACGCCGTATAATATATCTGAACCTAAATTATAGTGAGTATCAAAATATCCCGTATCAGCAAAAACCCAAACATGGCAAACTGTTACCAGTTAGCGTGACATGTGACTGGTGGGCGCACAATTGGACATCTTTGTGCTGACGACACAACACAAGTTTCCCACAGCATGTGTCACATGTGGATTGACAGTTGTGTGTGGACAGGACATAGCCCTGATAAATATAGGAGGTGAAGGGACATATCCAAACAGGCAGCTGCACTTTCATGGCGTTGACGGTAATGGAATCCAACTGGACGTTGTACAACTGGAGAGACACACACACACGTGCCTTGAGGAAAGATAACATACGCAGCGGTTTGAGTGCGGGTCAGCAGATTTGGGGCCGTTAATATTTTTGACGTGGACATTTGTTGGCCCAGTTCAGGTGTCGGTCTTGAAGTTGGTACGTTGGTTCAGAGGGCGTCAGGGTGAGGAGCTGGGGTCAAGAGTGAGCGCCGGCGGTGCAGTGATGGTCACAGGATGTTCTGTCCCGGCGCCTCTCCTGCCTGCTTGCTGACAGGGGAATGACATCACCAGGGGGCCCTTTGTCCCCCATTTTGGGGAACTTTTGCACACAAAGCCTGTGCGGCGCTCCTATCTCCACATCTGAGTGGACGCAGCACTTTTGAAAATCCCTAACAAGATTAAACCATAGTGCGATCAGCTGTCAGTCCCCAAACACGAGCTGCTTCTCAGAACTCCCAACTCTCAGAACAGGATCTGAGCCCCGGATGTGGCCCCACGCGAGGGCCACATCCAAAACGAGTAGAAAAAAAAACCCTTGACAGTTTGATGCCTGGCTTGAACCTACACTGCATAAATGCAGATAATGGACACTGCCTTTGATAATGTTAAATACATTTATGTTTACAGACCATATGGGAAAAAAAACATTATTTCTTTTTATTTGTGGCATTTAAAGCATTTTATACAATTAATGAATAGATACACAATTTTATTTAATGATTATATATATATATATATACATAAAATCATTAAATAAAATTATATATATATATATATATATTTTTTTTTACTGTTGTTGGAGTTTGACGTACGTTCTCATGGCCTGCAGCATCTTTAGGTGCATATCAATCCTGTTACGTCACAGTGCCCTTGAGAGCTGCTGACTCGACATAAATCAAGGCCATCCAAGTGGGATCCTTCATCTTCCTCTTTAATTTCAAAGAAAAGTCTTTCCTGTGCTGGCACACTTAACCCTTGTGCTACTAATCTTCAGCAACGGATGAGTGACTGTTATTGCTGCTGTTCTCCAGATGTAGACCTAAAGTATCGCAACATTTTTTTCCCAGAATACGGCATAACTCAAAAACCTTAGGCGCACACGTGTGTGAATAAATTCCAGGCTGATTACCTTGATTGCCGGTCGGCTCTCGTTTGGAGACAATAATTAAGGACGTCAAAAGGATGTCTGAGGTGATTTAATATGAAACAAAAGCTAACGAGCATGTTTCTTTGTATATGCTCATAGCTGTACGTTCTATGATATGGACTCTTAATTAGATGGCTGCTTTAATTAGTGAAAAACAAGTGGAGCAATACATTGGAACTGAGACACTGAAGTGGAAGTGAGTTGACGTGAAGACCTTAATGAGGTTTTCTAGACAACAGGAACACAAATCAGGTCAGGTTTCTTTAATGTGGACTAAAGTCTGCTGCCTTTATCGGTGATCAGGGTCATTTCATTGTTGACAAAAGGACATTTGACTTAACTTGTATACATTAAAGTCACATGACGCATAACATAACACCAGGACTTGACCGGTCACTGATTAAGGGTTTAACATTATTAGAAGGTAAATGTACGTGGAAGAATTTAACAATGATGTGCTGTTAGTTTCTCCTTTTTCAGACGGAAACCTGCAAATGCTCCAAAACCCAAATAAATAAATAAAGTATTAGTCTTGTTTACTTTCATTTTCCTCTTTCAAATTGCAGATCTGAAATTGACCGGTGGACGACAAGTGGGTGTTTCGTACCCGCAGCCGTGTCATCGGATGAGTGCGCCAGTGAATGCACGCCTGTCACATCCCTGCAAACAAGTCTTTGAGGAACGAAGGCCCTATCAAAGTATGGATGACCTCTCCACCCCCGTGACCCCGACACAGCCGCCTATAGATTGAGCGCTGCGGGTTGGACTGGTGTCAGGCCGTCAGGTTCAAAGGTGAGAATAAGACCAGTGCCGTCCTGGAAATTAGACCAAACTAATTGTCCCTCGGTCCATTTTAATTACAGCGGAAACAAAGGAAAAGCTAGTTTAGCCGTTCCGGGGCTACAACACCAGCCATGAGCGGGGGCGGGGTGGGGGGTTGGGGGTTATTACGGATGGAAAATTAAATTATGCATGCTGCAGTGCACTGGACACAAAAGCGAATTCCCAATTTAATTAACAAACAATGACCCTTAAATAAGATGCATGCACAGGAGACGAGTTACGACAAATCCTGTGCAATCTTTTTTTTTTAATTTTCAGTTGAATTATATACTACAAAATATCTATGTTCCTGAAAATGGATACTGCTGCCATTAAGGAACAGTTTCACGTTGTATGAAATAGACCCAGCCTTCATGTGGAGAGTTAGCGGAGAGGATCAATACCTCGTTAATGTCTGTTTCTTACATTGCCACTGCTCGTTAAGGTTCCCCATGTAAAACATATTTAACGCGGTATAGATTTTACATAATCCTGATGTGGTCTTTGCTTATACACCCACCCTTATATATTCTTAATGCATCTCTCTGTGCATTTTCTCTCAAACATCTGTTTTATATTAGAAAAAAAAAAACCTCTTTTACCTTAACAGACCTCATCGTTTATGTCAAACGCAGCGGCGTTGACTTCAGGCCGTGTTTATCAATCCCTCGCGTCCCAGAGGTGGAATCTGACCCTTATTTCATACATCCTTGCTCAGACCAAATCCCTCTGCCTATGTGGGAATTGTGATGAGCAGATACGCATTAGCATGTTAGCGTGCTTACTTCTAGTTAACAGTCTGAGCGATCCCCTCCCGTTATTCCCTCTGCAGCCCGTCAACAGCAGGGATCTGCATCTGCAGACAGTCTGCTGCTCCCTCGGTGAAAGGTTTAGTGCACTTGCTTTGATCGGATAAATCATAATGCCGATGGCTTCAACCTGCCTTCCTTTGTCTCTGCTGCATTCCGAAGGTACAACTCCGGAGGATAGACACATTGGTCTAAACTCATTTCAACCCAATTTAGAAAATCGCACTTCTATGCAGATGATGCAGCGACACATGAATCACTTGGTCCCACAGATGCCATAAGTGCATGTGTTGCGTGTCGGCCTTTTCACTTGAGGAGGACCAGAGGTATGGGTGTGGACATGTGTTGACCTCATGCTTGCATGTTTTGTTGACCCGATCTCTGCAAAAGCACAAGTTTGCTCTAAATGCCGGTTTAGAGCCGGTGGCCGTTAAGCCACACTCCTTATCTCCACTCAAGGTTTGCCGCCCAAGATCCAAGCCGCCATAGAATATCGTCCTGCAAGCAATTCCTCACAGTGCGGAATGCCTATTTTTGGCTGGACTGGCGCATTTTTCCGCATGGAAAAAAAAAAAAACATACCCCCCCGACAGCAGTTCTTAGCAGTCGCAGCCAGCTGTTGAATGTTGTTTTTGAGGACTGCGACCATAAAACATGTGGCTGGCTTCCGTAAATCAAGCTATTTGTGGCTGCATAATTGTAGTCTAGACATGCTGACTGCCTTCTTACATGAATCTGGAGTTACATCTAAATCCACAGATAATATATACACACAGATAATATAAAGACATGGCGCTCAGAGAGTCAGAGTCAGAGGGTCAGAGTCAGAGAGTCAGAGAGTCAGAGAGTCAGAGAGTCAGAGAGTCAGAGTCAGAGAGTCAGAGTCAGAGAGTCAGAGAGTCAGAGAGTGTGGGGTCTTCTCTTGAAGAGCAAGAAAACACAGCTTGATTTTGATTTTGCACTTAAACAGTTACATTTGTTAAATATATTTATTGCTTCTCTTGCTGAGTTAGAGTAGGAGATTATTACGTCCTATATTGATCGGTGAGCTTCCAGTCTGGTATTGATCTGACTCTTGGCTGCCAAGCAAATTATCGTACTTCCATTTTCCATATTTTGTTTTCATTTTCGTTGCACAGACGTATTTGTGTTCCAGGATTCCAGGTTTGGTCTGTGTGTGTGGGTGTGTGTGTGTGTGTGTCAGGTTTTATTTTTGACGTCACAGCGGTGAAGTCAGGTCCAAGGAAAAAAGATGATGGAGGTGAAGGGAGAGATGTGAAGTTTTTCATGGGGAAAATGAGTTTTCCATTCATCGTGTAGGAGTCGGGGAACTGGGGGGGGGGAAGGTTGGATATTGCACAATGACATTTCATTAACTTGAATATTACTCAGACATGAAAGGGACCGTTATCCTATACTTATGCAAAAGATCTTAAGATGTCATTACTTGAGTTAAATCCTTATTTTAGAAATTCTCCACCGATATTGCTTCCATTCGAGACATATGCCGATGCTGCATGGCTAACAATTACATCTTAGATATAATAAATCTGGCCCCATAATCCACATTACAGACATACACCCCTGAGAGTGGCGGTGAAAGGCGAGTTCACTTAATGTCGAGGAAAAACGAACAGCATATGTTGGTGATAGAACCGAGTGGACAGGTGGCTAATAACATGGCCTCCTGAATAAATCTGCGTCAGGCCGGATTAGGTTTTATTTAAGAGGAAAGAACTTCATGGTTAAAGTGACGCATGGAAGATGTTCACCTGTCTTATCATGCAGTGTGTCTTTCTTATTAGTGTTGACAAGGAGCAATGAGCGAATCAACGTCACTGATCTCTTTCCAGCCTTTGGAAACTTTACACCAAGTTGAATTGCTGTTATTAATCAGAAGCTGGTGGCCAGGTCCTCTTGCACGCTCACGGTCAAGTCGAAAAGTCCATCAATCACAGCGCCCCTCTGTGGAGCCATGAAAAGGCTTGACGTTACGCAAACAGTAATTTGACTCCTCCTGGCTCTGCAGGGGCGCCGGTGGTGTCACGTTGTCCCCCTGCGTTGAGGTGCACAGCGGGGATCTTTACAGGCCCGACCAGGATCCCTGCATCAATCTGGAATTGTCTCCTTGTTCCGAGAAGAGAGGCCTAATGGGAAAAAATGTACCACCTCATCACCACCTCTCGGGGCTGCCATAATGGAGCATCCATGGTCATTAATGGAGCGTACCTCCCACCTCAAGAGTCTCTATTCAGACTCTGTCATCATTCACGGCCATCACTTCCTCAGATTTTAATGGCTTTGGAGGTCCCTTTTATCCCATTGTCTCTACGCCTCTGTGTCCCTTCCCCATTTAGGAGCCCAAACTGGAGGACAGGCCTGTTAGTTGGGCGTCGGGGCTGACCTCTGCGCCCCTTCACCGGAGAATCCTTCAGCTTTGTTTTGGGCCTCTGTCCCCCTTGCCAAGGCAAATCAGAGCCCCGGCGGGTCAGGGAGAGAGGGAGCCACTGGGGGTCTCATTGTCTTCCCATTCACTTTGTAGACAAGTGGCCCAGAGTGGACATCAGACGCCTCATATAGCCACACACACTGAGGGGACAATGTCCACACAAAGTGACAGCTCCCATTGGGAGAGGAATGCATGTGAATCGAGAAGGTTCAAAGAAGCAGGCCAGGAAAACCCGAGGACATGGGAATATTTCTTTGCCAAGCACCATTTCTCCCAGTGACACTCACACAACCAGGAGGTAGATTACAGTCAGAACCATTTGTTAGATTGCACAGGTCCATCCTATAGCGTTGTTAATGCATTATGAAAATAGGCATTGAACGTTGTGTACATTTTCCATGAGCGTCAGTGGAAAAATCCTTGACGGAGGCGAGTCGCTGATTATCAGGAGCGACCACTGCAGGCTGATTCTGCGTCCTGTGCTTTAGGGGGCAGGAGAGACCCGGAGGAAAGGACTGTCTGGACCTCACAGGCAGGGCCGCGGGGTCGGAGCGAGCCTCTGGCTGGGGGTAAGATTAGGAGGCAGCTGAGAGAGGGCACGCGGCCGGCCTCCGCTGCACGTTCCCGCCGTGGCCTCGGGCCAGGAGCTGGGGATTAATGGAGACTAAAGAGAGGGGCTGGCGTTGGCGAGTCACCGGCAATCATTTCCATGAATGTTCTCCTCGTCTTTCTGATGACAGCGTGCATTTGAATGCATGCAAATCAGGGCGGGAGGATTAATTTAGAGCACCGTGACCAAGCCCACGCCTCATTCATTTAATCAGGGATTCATTCAGTCGCCCTCTTGGACACTTGGCTGACTTTTGCTGATCCATATAAACTATGCTGTGTGTGTGTGTGTGTGTGTGTGTGTGTGTAGTGTAGTAGTTAAAGCAGTAGTTATAGTTATAATATTCTCTGCCCTGATACTGTACATATTTCAAATGACTCGTTTTCCCGTCTGTCTCCCAGTGGTAGAGCAGTGAGACTGGATCGTCAAACCTGAGACCTGAAATCCCTGCTACTTCCTGTTATCACCTGTTTGCTGCTGAACAAGATGGAGACAGGTGATAAATATCATCAAAGATCAAGTCATGTATTTAAAAGTGTTTTTTTTCCCCCCTCAAAGAGATGAGTGTCATCGATTATTTCACAGTGCACACACTGATTGTGTTTTATTGTTTTATGTGTGTCTATGTGTGTGATCTGTTATGACACACACTGTCTGAGTCATACAACAATAATCCAGCAGAGGCTTTATTATAAAGATAATAATTGTGATAATAATAATAATGGATAATTGTTGTGAATTGTAAGGGTTTTCCCTTTTTGTGTTTTTCCTCACACGTCTCTAAGAGGATCAATCGAAGTCGGAGGTGTCTGCGCCCGCCCCCTCTCTGCCGTTCACTGTTGCCACGTCGACGTCATGGAATGTATGATGTCATCGCCAGAGCACACACACAGCACATGCTCTCACCTGGTTTCCGCGGCAACCAAACCACAGCAGTTTCCTCCCTGCACACTTCATACCAGGGTTTCAGCGAAAAGGCCTCACCGGTACCTAGAAAACAGGTAAATCAAAAAGAGAGGTACGCAGGTTACATGTAGCATCAGGGGCTGAGGTGGACAACAATAGCTCTTCTTTGGTTCAGTGTGTGGTTCAGTGCGACACACAACAGACAATGCAGAAGGCTTCACATACATCAAAAGCTCAGTATGTGACACATCTTTGGCTGCACGACCTGGAACAACACAACAACAACAACGGTAAAACACACAAAATCCTGTTCCTCTAAAATCAACTTTCATAAGATCTTAAAAAAAAAAACAGAAAAAACAACACGTCAGTGGCTAATGTGAATGAAAGTTTCCTACACGCGCTCGGAAACAACGTAAACATCAGTGATGTACAACTAATCAACTAATCCAGCCATTAACAAATCATGGCTTTAAATATCTGGCACTAAATCAAACCCCGGAATGACCTTTGTGACCTCTGTGACCCTTCACACAGACCTTGAAGCTGTTGTATTGTAACTTAAGTGAATAAGGTTTGTATAGAGGAGCGTTGTTTTCAGGCCTGTGTCTGCTGGCAGGATAAACAGACTTTCTGTTCTGCACGATGACAATCGCACAAAAAAGAAAAAAAGAAAGGCTGACCTCACCTGACTTTGTCCTTGTGCACATTGTGTACAGAGAAGCAGCACTGTACAGTGTGTAACCACTTAACTCACACACACACACACACACACACACACACAGACTGACAAACAGCTGGTAATGGCAGTTCATGGTGAAAACCTTCTCCCTCTCTGGCAGTTGACGCGCCACACGCTTTTGACTTCCAACAATAATACGCGCGCACGTTATCCGGGCAAACCCGCACACGCTCGCTACACACGGCCTGCCAGGCGCAGCTCCAGGCCTTATGTGTAACCGCCGTGACTGGTTATCTCCATGGCAACGGGAATGTTGGCCCTGGCGAGTGCCAGGAGAGCAGCTGGTAGGTAGTGGCAGATTAGTCTCCGAACAGATTTATGGCCGGTGGAGTGCTGCGTGGCCTTTAAGGAGAGGAAGGAGCGATAAAGGAGCGATTAGAGTGGAAGGAAAAGACGGGATTGTGTGTGAGGAGCGAATGATCGTAAAGGAAACGGCGGTTAGGTTTGCGGGGGTCTCCTGCTGTGATTCAGTGCTGTGACGTCTGTGCAGCCAGTCCATGATGCTAAGACTCAATTAGCCTCTGTGTGTGTGTCTGTGTGCATCATGCAGACATCAAAGACAATATGAATTAATATGTTAATCGCTGTTTACACAAAGGCCACACAAATCGATTGAGTGTTATAATTGTGTAGATGGTAAGATAAGATAAGATAAGATAAGATAAGATAAGATAAGATAAGATATTCCTTTATTCGTCCCACATTGGGGAAATTTCAACGTTACAGCAGCCACAGGGATAGCAGTGTGCATTAAACAGCAATGTGCATTAAACAGATAATAAAAAAATAAAGAAATTGCAACAAAAACACTAGACATCTCAGTGTCAATTTACACATTGCACATGTACTACATGTAGTAGTATACACTATATACACATACATATATGTCTATATATATACATATATATCTCTTATATACATATACATATGCAACAATGTGCAACAAGTTTGGTGGTGTTTGGTATATGTTAGGGTTTATTTCATATAAAGGAATGCAGATAGTAACCAGGTCAGGACTTTTTCTGCACCTCCTCTCTACATCCTCAATTCAGTTTGCACATTTTTGTTTTAAAAATGTGTTTATTTCATTTTCTTTCGCCTTTTAAGAAAATGCAAAAAACACATTTTTCATTCTGGCATCAGGTGATTTATATTCAGTGCGAGTGTTTGAGGAGAGCTGGCGACTGCGACAGTGTTTCATGTCTGACGCCGTCGCCATTTTCACTGGGTTTTACTGCCACCACACAAAGAGATAGATTAACCACATTAACAGGCCTGATCTGATCTGAGGTGTCCATATTTATCTGGACATCAATATATGATAACGCTACCTGATCATGATTTTGTGTTTACTGTGACCAGACAGTGAAAAAAAAAAGAATCATATATTTTATCCCGTTATGCATAATAACTGAATTGTTCCTATGATGCATATCTCACGCTACAACGTACGTTTTCACGCGGCTGGTGTTGCTCAGCCATCCGTCACCTCTCGCTGTGGCACGGACGATTACACGGATGCAGTTTGACTCGCTGCAGTATTCCCAATCCTGTCTGACTCAGGAAAATCGGTCCTTGCAAACAAGCCTCGGCTTTCTGCCGCCTCATCATGTTCACACTCCAGCAGCTCATCAAAGGGAGGCGGTGATTAAAAACACCGCGTTAGCCCGTGTTTGACAGTCGGGGCTCGTTTGTGCTTTTGTACCTAGCGTCGCAAAATTGAAAAAATGCACCTGATTTGACCTTTAATGCCTGAATGTCAGCACGGCGCCACTGGTGACCCTGTGTCAGCTTATCAGAGATGATCAGCGTGATGCTGAGGAGCTACGTGCACACACGATGGATTTCAACCCCTGTATGAACAATTAGGGAGCAAGTCTGGGCATGTCCTGACCAGCGCCCCCCACCCCACCCCCCACAGGCGTCCCATCACCGTGAATCCACAGACTGTCAGGAGTTTCTGCTCCGTCTGCACACCGGCAGCTGCCTGCTGCAGCTGTCCGCGGATGCAGCTTCAGATGGATTCAACAGAACTGGTCCAAACACACCAAGAAATCAGAACAGGTGGGGTGTGTGTGTGTGTGTGTGTGTGTGTGTGGGGGGGATCCTGTCCCAGTGAACGTGACAGGATCTGTGGAGGGTTTAATGAACCCACCACACACGGGGCCACAGGGGTCGGGGCCCCTGACTAGTTGTTATTATGGTAAAAAAAAAACCCCAACAACAAATCAATCAGCTGACTCAAAAGAGCTAAAGCAGCCGAGCTGCAAAAAAAAAGAAGCAAAAACCCATAAGAGACAAATATTGTGAGTGTGTGACAGTCGACAGTGAGGTCGTTGATTTCATAAGCCTCAGCCTGAAGGCTCCACTGTACACTTCCCATAATGCATCAGTCCGAACCGCGAAACTAAACTTTCTTACGACATGGAAACACACAGGCAGAATGAGCCAGTGTTTCTTAAAAGCCCCTCTTATGTAATTCTGTAGCTTGTACGCTGGCTCGGTGCCCCCCCCCCCGGCCTAATGAAAGAGCCCACAGAGACGCCGGGCCTCGCATGAAAAAAAACACTAATTCCAGACACGAGGCCCTTTAACTTCAACTAATCTCAGAGGAGCAAGGACAATGACTTTTGTCTCTGAATGCGTAGGCGGGATATTATTCAGGGAGGGGCCTCTGCGTGGCCCCCGGTCATTCCCAAACGGGGCCGAGCGTGACGAAGGCTGGCGAAACAGGGACGAGCGTGGCGTTTAACAACGGCCTGTTTAATACCACTCAGCATTGTCATTGTGGGACAACTGGGAAAAACACAGAAGATAGTTAATTTTTTATTTATTTGACATTTTTTAAACATCTTTTAAACACTCTCTCTAAGTTGGTAACAAATTGTGAATCTAAATGGATGTGTGTGTGTGTGTGTGTGTGTGTCATGTTTTCCATGCCGGTCCGGGTACCTGTGCCGCCACAGGCAGACTTTCCATATGGCTGAGTTCTGTATTCATATGAATCGGCGTGTGGTTTTGTTTTGAAGTGGGAGAAAGCTGAAGGAGGACGGGCACCGCGGTTAATGGATAAACAATTCGCCACTGTCTTTTTATAGACGCCTGTCTGCCTTTCCCCTGTCTCCCTGTCTCCCTGTCTCCCTGCCTTCCTGCCTTGACATGGGGTTAAACCCAGTCGTATCATTAGGGAGCGGAGAGCATCTCAGTTGTGCCTGTGAGGTTTCTCTTCCTGGTTATATAATGATCTTCCCGTAGGCCTCCTCTGGTGCTGGCAGCTCGCCCCCGCCCGCGAACCCGGCCCAGCGTTGGCCCCGCTCCAGTCCAAACAGAACCCACTTTGTCCTCGGCCCTGTCTCTGGCACCAGCTGTTCACGCACGACTCCAGCAGCAGCTGACTCCTTTGTTTGACACGGTTTCTTCTGACATCACCTTCTTTCCTTTTTTTTTTTGGTTTTGTTTTGTTTTGTCTTTCGCCAGTTGGCCCCGCTCCAGTCCAAACAGAACCCACTTTGTCCTCGGCCCTGTCTCTGGCACCAGCTGTTCACGCACGACTCCAGCAGCAGCTGACTCCTTTGTTTGACACGGTTTCTTCTGACATCACCTTCTTTCCTTTTTTTTTTTTGGTTTTGTTTTGTTTTGTCTTTCGCCAGTTTGATCTGTTTTTCAGGCCCCGCTTGTTCCCTCGCTTTCCTGGCCCCCCCCCCCCTTCTTTTTGTCTAATTCCCATTGATAGTTTTCCCAGCTCTCTCCCTCTTACCCCCGGTGTCTGCGCAGGAGGCTGTTAGAGCTGTGATGTATGAGGGCAGCTGATGCCCACCTGCTTCCCAGCAGTCAATCTGGAGGGTTTTCCTAAGCTCCTCCTCCGGCTATTGGCCTCACAGTCGGCTTTACGGATGAATCGATACCAACTGTCACACCTGTCGCTGCTCCTGGTTAACGCTGGCAGAGAAGCCCTGAGTGACAATGGCTACTAATAAAGGTCGAATTATATCCCGTTTAAAACGTCATCAAGGCCGGCGAGAGCGGCGAAGAGCGGCGGCGTCATGATCTTTGTTTTCATTGTGCTTCGTTCCAAACAGTCTCATTCATTAGAGGAGGAAATTGGTTTAATAATTGAAAGCCACTGAGAGGCAGTTTCCCAATAATCGCTTTTCCTGTCACCGGCAGGATGACTGAGCGTCTTCCTCGCCGCTATCTCAGCTCCGCACAGGTAAACCGGACGGCGGGTGACCTTCTCCGCACCGCCGAATGAACGACTTGTTTTTCCGACAGGCGGATGAGCGGTTCCATTAATGACCTCGGTCAAACGGTTTGATCGTTCGAAGGCTGCGGTCTCTGTACGTGCGATAAACAACATACCGAGGTCAAAGGTCACGCCTGATTATTTCCTCCCCGTACGTCACTCAGGTTGTAATTAGATGGCAGTGTATTGCTGTGATGGCTAATAGGGTGTTGGGCCTGAGTAGCTGTGTAACTGGTGCGTGTGACAGCTTTATGGGCCAGTGATGTATCAGTGTTAGGTTTTATGTTGTGCGTCTGTCAGATCGGGGTACAGAGTGCGGCTGACGCTCAGTGTGTTCGATTGATTTGTGCGTCGGGCGTCTCTTCGCGTCGGGCCGCCGGCCTGGATTGATTTGTTATTTAATGTTTTGAAATGTTCCGGATGGCTGTTGTTTCAGTGTTGCACCACTGAAGCGGCTTTTGAATATCGACAATAACAATCAAAAATGCTTGTTTGTGATAAACTGGAATATTAACATTGACAGCACTGATCATTCATATTATTATTAATTTGGGGAATGAGGAGGTTTGGCGATGAAAACGTTACGTTTCTTCCAAAACCATCCACATGATCTGCATCCACACTGTGCGATGACGGATTCTCATGGATTCCGAGTTTGTAACCTGGTTCACTGTGGAATGGCCAGCGACCAAAGGAAAAAAAAACACACCGACCAGGCTGGAAACATTGAATCGGTGCAGGAGGGACAGCACTTATCAGCCGGCGCTGGCTGAAACGGCTCCGAGAGATTAGAGCGAAAAGGAAACTCAAACACCAACACCCTCTGCTGTGTGGAGACTCGGTTATTCCCGAGATGTTCCACTAATGGCTACCTCTGCCTCTCTGTCTGTCGGAGCGTCTCCGCCTCTACACCCCCCCCCCCACACACACACACCCTCCGTCTCTCGCGGCACCACCACTTAGAGAGTGATGAGGAAATGGCTTCTTCCTGATGTACCTTGACAGGATGAGGGAAAGTGTACAAACGTGTGGTTAGCGTGCATGTGAGTGTGTATTCTGCAGACGTCCGCACTTAGCTGCCTGTGAGCTGGATCTGCTGTGTAATTATAAGGGAGGGGGGGCGCAGCAGCAGCAGCAGCAGTTAGAGATAGGGACAGAATAGAAAGTGTGTGTGTGTGTGTGTGTGTGTGTGTGTGTGTGAGGCTGAGAGGAATGTGCTGATGAATGGACGATGGAAGGCAGCGGTCCCTAAGCAGCCCGCCTCGTTAGCGTTCAGTCTGACCCCACACTCTGTTCATCAGGCCTTAACGCAGCCGCTTAAAATGCTGCCCCTGTCTGTGTGGTGTCGTCATGACAGCTACAGGTGACATCCAAACAAAGGGCAGATTCCCTCTCGGTTCCTCAGCCAATAAAAATTAAATTAAAGCAAGTAAATAAATAAAAGGCTGCTTTGTGTTGGACTGTGAAATATGGGATGTGAATTTCTCCGCTTTTGTTTAAAAAAAAAAGAAAGAAATTATTAAAAAAAAACCAGCTAGTTTCGTCTTGAAAAAAAAAGTACCCAAAGTTCTTCAGTTATACCTCTGGTGAAGTGGCTTTGACCTTTACACCTTAAAACTACAATATAATCAATGTATCTACAGTATATTGTTTAAAAACATTGTCTTGCAAAGCTTGTTTAAGCCTTTTGTTGTTTTGGATAATGTATAGTTAGTGACACCTCTGACAGGATCAGTGTGTTATCATGCAACACAAAATGACCTGTGTCTCAGCAGTGTGTCAGAGATGATTGAACGTGAGCCTCATGTCACTACCTGCTCTGCTGGGCCCTGACTTTCCACCATTACTGACAATTAGCGGGCTTCTGGTCGAAGCTCAATGAAAGTGATTGACGATTTGGATGTAAATTCTGAACACAGAATAATCGACTCCGGTGAACATCACCCAGAACCGTGACATCTAAAAAGTGACCGTGCTGCCCTTTTGTGCGTCCATCGGACCAAACTGACCATTAGATCAATTGTGCTCGTGGATACTGTCTGGAGGACGTATCGCCGTGGTAACGGAGTGACTGTGCTGGACGGTAGCAGGGAAAGACTGACTCATCATGCTCAATAAAACAAAGAGCAAACATGGAGTGCGTCAGCGGCGGATGTGCGGCAGCTATAAATGTCAAACGCGTCGTTTCTCAAGGAGCCGAGCAGACGCATCACAACAGAGCTCCCAGAGGGAAATGTTATGACAGGGAATCTGTCACAGACGCTTGACCTCATGATGGTTTGACACGGTTGGATAAGAGAAAAGAAAAAAAAAACTCAGATAAAAACGAAAAGTTTGGAAATGAAGATGTTTCTATTTGATTGTTTTGTGTGAGCAGTTTGTAGGGAAAGTAGTTTGAGGTGCATTGTGGGTAATGTAGGTAGCAGGAAGAAGGATGCGCTGGTATCGGTTGTTGTGCTCCATTAATCACAGCAGCCTCAACGCTCTGACTCAACCAGAAGTTTCTACAACACGGAAATCTCTGCTTTTTTTTTTTTAATGACACCATAAAAATACCAGTGGGAGGTGGAGTTTTTTTGTTTTGTTTGTTTTTTTTAAACTTGTGGCTGTAAAAACCTTGTTTACTTCACAAAACGGGATCTTTCAGGAAATTGCAATAATCAAGTGGTGTTACGCTTAAAGTGAGGAAAACCATAAACGGCGCCTATTTCAAGTTGTGACTTTTGTTTTTGTGGAAGAAGCAGCAGCTTCTGTCAGCTGTCTCAGAGAGTCATGTGATCCGGGACGATAACACACTTTTCTGTTAATCGCTAAAAACAGCTGCATTCATATTGCATATGTTTATTTTGTACAACACATACAGTCGTTTGTTGTTGTTTTTTCCCTGTAGATGGGAGTTGGCATGGAGTTGGTGCAGTGTCATAGGTAGAATTTGGGAATTCTGTTGCTAATTTTCCGGTTGTTGGAGACGCACACACACAAACACACACACACACAGAGAAAAACAGGGATGTGTGTGAGCAGGGCTCAGACCTGCTGCCTCTCTTTTGGTTTTGATAGATAGAGGGAGCTCCTCTCCTGTTCTTAGCCTGGGGCCTCTGGATGTGACGGTTTGATGACAGCTCATAAAACGGACTCTTCCTTTAAGTGTCAGCTTAAAGGAAGAAGAGTCTCAGTGGAAAATCGTGCCGCCGCTCCTTCATCGTTTAAAGTCATGAATTTCACACTGCGTTGGTTTTGAGAGGAGTCGTTTTGGCCCTCACCCGCACGCCGACCTTCCTCCTGTTCTATTTTTACTGAGCGGAGCTTGGACCCAGCTCCGATACGTCCTCGCCCACGTCTCCACAAGTCGGCCCATTGGCTTTATTTGATTTGAGGAGCGTTGAAACGGAGGCTCCGCGCTCCGGACGGCCATCTGCTCTCACCTTGTTCCATCAACCATAAACAGGCCCGGCTCTATCAGTGAAAAAAAGAAGGTCCTGGCCAAATATTTGCTGCTCTTCGACCCCATCTGGTTTAGTGTGTTCCGTGTTTGCATTTCAATGACCCGCGGTCAGTGTCAGAACGATGGCACGTGTGTCCCTGACGAGCCCTGACGAGCCGTCCCCCTGATAAGACGCCCGGAGAAGAGAAAGGCACCGAGGCCTTGTGGGATAAGAGCAGGGTGAAGGATGGAGCAAATGTAGACAGGCTGCTGGTTCACACACACACACACACACACACACACGCGCACACACACACGCACACACACTCTGCTGCCAGCTCTCTGATGGCCGCTGAAGTCTCGCAGTCTCCATGTTTTGTCTCTCACACCTTTAACATCCTCACAGGAGGAGTCATTGCTTTATGATCGGAATGGCACTTCCCACTGCGCCTTTAATCTCCAGGCCTCCAAATTACGGCTCATGCAAAAAAAAAAAAAAAAATCACAGATCAGGACTCACCAAGTGTTTGGTGTTTGAGGCGACGAGGGGAATGCAGTGTGTGTACGCTTCTTCTTTTGGAATCGGAGCAAATATGGAATTAGGAATGAGGAGGACGGGATGGTGGGGATTAGGCGGAGTGATTTTTTTTTTTTTTTTTTTTTTTTTGCCGAACTCGCTACGTGTAATTCCCTTGTTCCATCAACCATAAACAGGCCCGGCTCTATCAGTGAAAAAAAGAAGGTCCTGGCCAAATATTTGCTGCTCTTCGACCCCATCTGGTTTAGTGTGTTCCGTGTTTGCATTTCAATGACCCGCGGTCAGTGTCAGAACGATGGCACGTGTGTCCCTGACGAGCCCTGACGAGCCGTCCCCCTGATAAGACGCCCGGAGAAGAGAAAGGCACCGAGGCCTTGTGGGATAAGAGCAGGGTGAAGGATGGAGCAAATGTAGACAGGCTGCTGGTTCACACACACACACACACACACACACACACGCACACACACACACACACACTCTGCTGCCAGCTCTCTGATGGCCGCTGAAGTCTCGCAGTCTCCATGTCGTTGTGTCTCACACCTTTAACATCCTCACAGGAGGAGTTGCGATTGTTATTCATTGCTTTATGATCGGAATGGCACCTCCCACTGCGCCTTTAATCTCCAGGCCTCCAAATTACAGCTCATGCAAAAAAAAAAAAAAATCACAGATCAGGACTCACCAAGTGTTTGGTGTTTGAGGCGGCGAGGGGAATGCAGTGTGTGTACACTTCTTCTTTTGGAATCGGAGCAAATATGGAATTAGGAATGAGGAGGACGGGATGGTGGGGATTAGGCGGAGTGATTTTTTTTTTTTTTTGCCGAACTCGCTACGTGTAATTCATGTTGGCGTCCTTGAAATTGCTACTGTGAGAAATGAAGCAGCTGCAGCAGCAGCAGCGGCGGCGACGGCGCTGAAAGTCCTCACACTGGCAGCGTGCACCCCCACCCCCACCCCCACTGAAACACCCCCCACTACACCCACACCACCACACCCACATATTTCTGAAGTATGATTGCATGAAAGACGCTTTGTGGGTCTTTTTTTGGGGGGGGGGAATCTTTCAGCTCCTCCTTTGTGGGGAGTAGAGGACACATCTCTGTTACTGCTCCATGTGCAACCACAGTGCTGTGAGGGCACGTTAAAGGGTGGGTTCACCAAAATCACCAAAACATACGCCGCATATTCCATGTGCTGCCAGGAAACAGTAGCTCTGGTTTCCATGTATTTGTTTTCTAATCGTATTTCCTCTTTGCTTCAAAATAAAGCGCTTGACATAATAAATAAAAAACGAGAAACCATTCTTTCTTTTCTTTTTGTCTGGAGCGGCGTCAGAGCAGAGTGATGCTACAAGCTGCTTTAAAAAGACCCAGGCAGATGATGAGGTGCAGCGTTTCACCCAGCATAACTTATTGTCAACATGGCCTCCACCGCCGCACCTGTGACAAGGGTCATAAAGTTCCCGCCGGGCCGCCGCGCGTTCTGTCAGAAATAAAGCTGAGGACAAAGTGTGTGTGTGTGTGTCTGCGTGTGTGTGTGTAATTCTGAGCTGTCATGTTTCTGCTTGTCGGGCGTGTCGTGTCGTGGCGTTGAGCTCTGGCTGAAGTTTAGCTAACGCATTACAGCATACAGTGTACATAAAGAGGATTATATCACCAGTCCTCTGATGTCACTGTAAAGCCAGAGTCCTTAGAGTCAAAGTGACACCCCCCCACCCACCACCCGCCCGCCTCAGGCAACCGCTTCACAGGTTCAGACCGTTTCCCCCTCAGGCCAGTGATGATAAGAGCCTCTCCACATTCTCACATTCTTTTCTTCTTCCTTTACTGTTCGAGTGGCAGAACAAGTGTCAGACTGCCCACAGGAGCCATATGGTGGGCCGAGGTGTCGTATGGAGCCATTTGCTGATTGAGCACCCCCCCACCTCCACCCCCCCGAAAACGACCATTTTGGCATGTTGGGTCGTTTGGAACCAGCACCTCTCACTTTCACCTGTAGTGTTGAGCGACTGCGGCCTCTTCCACACTTGTGAAGCCTGACGTTTCGTCATCCGCAGCTGAAATGTCAAACATCGCCAGTTAAAAACAAACGATTGCAACAGAGTTTCCATTTTCCTTTTCTTTTCTTTTTTTTTTTTTTTTAGGTTTCAGTGTCAAAGATGAGGAGGAGGAGAACGTCAGAGTCAGACCAGCTGGAGTTTCCTGTCCGGTCCGGTCCGGTCCGGTCCGGTCCGGTCCGGTCCGGTGGCGATAACGCCTGACGCCTGCCAGGTAAACGAGGCCTCCAGGTTTGTGATGTCAGCATTCGGTTGAGTATAAGTGATGGCTGCTCGTTGTTCCCGACCCTCTGACTCTTTCCCGGGATGATGTCCGTCCATTAGTTAATCGCCCTCTCTGTAAACCTCCTAAACTGGAGCGCTGGAACAATAGAAAACATCTCGTCCAATCAGTCGGCGTTTGCCAGCGTTGCTGTGTAAAGAGATCACCACAGCGGGCGGCGCCTTCTCCACTTGGCTGATAAACTGGTCGTCTCTGCTGCGACAGCTGCTCACTTCTACTGTATCTTTTAGAATCAAATCTGGCAACCGCTTGGCAGAGGTTTTAAGCAAATTACTGAACACATGGCCTCCGGCGGCATTATCGCTTTATTGTCATTAAAAAGGTTTGGCTGCTCTGACGTGAGAGGCTCAGCAGGGGGTAAACGTCCCCTACGTGGCGGGAACGCGGTTTCTGCTTTTCCCAGATAACCTGTCCTGAATCGTTTCCATGAGTGACCCACTGTGCAGTTTACCCAGGGTTCCGTGCAGCAGGTCGTCCTGACTGGACCTGCAGGACGCACAAATAAAAAAAAACAACACAAACCATCACAAACAGCATGAGCTCATCGTTTCTGGCAATGATTAATCTCCGATATCAACACACTGCTTCACTTCATCCTTTCCCCTCTCTTCCTGCGGTTTTGTAACAAGTGAACGAACATGACATTACTGAAAAGCAAATTAGCTCCAGCTCTTCCCGACATTAACCTCCCGGAGTGTTAATTCCCTCTTTTTTCTATTCCCGATGTGCTTTTCCAAACTGGGGGGGAGGCAAAAAAAAAAAAGAGAGAGTGTTAACTGTCGTCAGGAGAAACATTAATACTTTCTCTACCGCGGCAAAGGTTGGCGAGGAATTCAGGGAATGCGACTTCTCGGCAGAGATGAAAAGGGGTTGAACATTAACTGTGCTGAACTCTTCAGCCCTCCAGGGCTGCTCCCAGGGGCTGCCTCTCAAGTTCAAGGGTCCCGCAGGAGCCCTGTCCAATGCTCAGTGTCAATAACAGGTACGTCACATGGAGCGGGGCCACGTGGAGCTGCGGGTCATCCCCCCTTTTCCAGGGCCCCTGTGCCCTTCCAACCGGCTTCGGCCACATATACGCTGGGAATCGCTCGTTCCCAAACACACACACACACACACACACACACACACACACACTCACCTACTGCTGCCACTGTGGGGCAGAGTGGATGTGACGTTCACTCTCATAAACACAAACTGTCATGTGCATTTGAAGGAAATCAGTTGCACTTCTGCGATGCACCAACAGCAACATGACACATGATAATAATAATACTAATAATACTACTACTACTACTACTACTACTACTACTACTAATAATAATAATAATAATGACAATGATAATAATGATAATAATGATCATAATAATAATAATAATAATAATAATAATAATAATGACAATAATGATAATAATGATAATAATGATATTAATAATAATAATAATAATAATAATAATGATCTCTGGGGAGCAGCTTCCCTCGTTATCTCACCGTTGCTCTTTTGCAATAAGCCGACGTGTATTTTGCGAGAGCTGCCAGCTCTTAACCCGAGGTGACAAGTGTTCTGCAGAGGAGCCCTGAGCACGGGTCCGACACCTGCAGTGTGTGAGGCCCGACGCTGGGAGCGAACCTGAGCCGGTGCCCCCCCATATCTGCGAAGCTGTCAGAGCAGCCAGGATATGATCTGACCGCGAGATAAATCCGACAGATTAGGCGCCATAAATAAGTGATCCTTGTACCGAGATGCCTCCGGTCCTCACAGTGCAGCCGCTAACAGCTGTTTCAATGGCAGCCATTAGACCTGGGCCAGTTTGGTTCACAATGCTCTATTCGTTTTATTTTCCATGAGGAGATGATGAAAGCAAGGCAGCGTCGGCACCAGCTGACACACACACACACATGCATATGTGTGTAAATGCCAGGTACACATGCACACAACTCACACTCACACATACATAATACAGCTGGGGGGGGGGGTATTAGTGTCAAATGCTACAACTATTGTACATGCAGCATCTCTTTGCAGATGCCTTGGCAGAGTTCCCACGTCGTAAGCAGCTACTGCTGCTGCACAGGGCTTCGGGCTGGTGCCAGGTTTGGACAGTGAGCGATGGGACGTCCACGCAGCAGCTGTGGGTCTCCATCACGGGGCAGGAGTGGGAGGTAAGAGGGTTCACCAGGGTGACACATCGGTTGAGGCTCGACCAGCTTCCTGCTGGGGGCCCGGACAGATTTATGACCCGGCAAGTGAAATGTCAAAGCGGGATGTCCCGGAGAGTGGGAAGCTCGGGTGTGAACGTATATGTGTGTGTGCACCGGCGAGTGAACATACTGTAGTATGTTTACATACGTCAGACTGTAATTGCGTGCACAGTGTGACGATCAGTGTCGCGCCACAGTCTCCCCCTCCGGGGACGGCCGTCTCCACCTCATATGAACATTTGACTGTCCATCAAAGACCCAGATGCAAAAAAGGCTGCTCCCAACCGTCAGGGGCCACCAACCCCCCCAACCCCACATTTATGGTCTTTTTATGAACCATGAAGGGGCCATTACTGATGGTTGGCGTGTGTGTGTGTTTATGTAAATGTCTTTTTGTCGTATTTCTTCACCTCTCGTGTCGTCCAGTTATCAGATAACTGTGTAAAAGTCGGAGTGGTTGGCTACAATAACGCTGACGCGTACAGCGTCTCAGATACAGGTGCACTTTAAACCTCAACGCAAAGACGTGGTTGTTGCAGAAAGCTGAACGGACGTTGTCAAGCTGAGGTCTACTGAATAAACCACTTATTGTTATATAATAAGATGTTGTACCATAAATGGAGCTTAAAATAGCCCTCAGCTATAGACGGGTCATAAAACAATGGGACTCTGGACACAAAACCGCTTTTGACATGACATGGTCATAAGATTTTTGCCACTTTGTGTCTTTGTCATCATTTCCTGCCTCGAGCTATTTTGTCTCTGTGGTTGTTTTGCGTTCTCTGCTGGTCTTTTTTGTGCGTGTGGTTATTTGCTATTTGTTCCGTAGCTGCTGTCGCTGCATCTCTCCATAGCTGCTTTTCGATGCCTTTTAATGTGAGTTGTGTATCTTTGTCGTCATTTGGAGTCTTTGTGCGTGTCGTTCCCAGACGCCAGTGGAGGGTCAGGTGTGTGGACAGCGCAGCGCAGGTCAGGGCTCGGGCTGAGGTGGCCTCAGGCCCAGATCCCTGAGCTGTGAACTTACTTCAGTCCACAGTTGGTAATGAGATGCATAGCTGTGTGCACGGCGGAGACACACAGTGGACCCACACAGGACCCTGCATCCCGGAGTCCCCTCGTCTGTGAGCTAACACAGCCGACCATTCACTGTCTGTCACACTGCAGCACATGACCCTCACACCCGCCGGCGTCCTAATCAGCCTATTTATGAACATGGCTGCGTATAAAAAAAAGACATTTCGTCTCGCGGCTGTGACTGCGCACAAAGATGATAATTGATTTACTCGTGACACCCCCCCCCCCCCCCCCCACCCCCCCACCCCCCGCCCCCAACACACACACACACACACACACACACACACACAAAGTCATCCGTCGAGTGTTGAATCATCAGCTGTAACTGACCTGTGGTTGTTTTGCGTTCTCTGCTGGTCTTTTTTGTGCGTGTGGTTATTTGCTATTTGTTCCGTAGCTGCTGTCGCTGCATCTCTCCATAGCTGCTTTTCGATGCCTTTTAATGTGAGTTGTGTATCTTTGTCGTCATTTGGAGTCCTTGTGCGTGTCGTTCCCAGACGCCAGTGGAGGGTCAGGTGTGTGGACAGCGCAGCGCAGGTCAGGGCTCGGGCTGAGGTGGCCTCAGGCCCAGATCCCTGAGCTGTGAACTTACTTCAGTCCACAGTTGGTAATGAGATGCATAGCTGTGTGCACGGCGGAGACACACAGTGGACCCACACAGGACCCTGCATCCCGGAGTCCCCTCGTCTGTGAGCTAACACAGCCGACCATTCACTGTCTGTCACACTGCAGCACATGACCCTCACACCCGCCGGCGTCCTAATCAGCCTATTTATGAACGTGGCTGCGTATAAAAAAAAGACATTTCGTCTCGCGGCTGTGACTGCGCACAAAGACGATAATTGATTTACTCGTGACACCCCACCCCCCCACCCCCCGCCCCCAACACACACACACACACACACACACACACAAAGTCATCCGTCGAGTGTTGAATCATCAGCTGTAACTGACCTTTCCCTGTTGCCACATCCCATCACCTGATAGCAGGAGGAGAGCGAGTGAATAGATTTCAGACGGCGTGCAGCTGCACCCCGGTGACCTCTTGTCTTTTTTTGGGCCTGAGCTGTCATTTGTGGACGCACATGATTCTATGCTGCTCCTCCAGAGCGGTACTCTTCCCGAACAACAGGCAACATCAGCGGGCGCCGTATCGCAGGAAATTACAAGCTTTGATCCAATTGTGGTTCCTCTCCCTCGCTCCGTGTGTGTGTGTGTGTATGTGTGTGTGTGTGTGTGAGCTGTTTTCTAGGTCTAACGTCTCTGGCCATCAGATCACTTACCAACACAGTGGGCGGAGGGAGCAGCTGGTTTTGCGTGTCCCCGTTGTCTCCACAAAGTTTGAGAGACAGAGTTGCCTACTGAGACGAGAAGTGTGTCGCTGATGTGACTGGAGACAAACCTGTGTGGGTGACCTGGAAACCCCACGTGCCCCCGTGCCCCAGAAAGTCTTTATGTACTGAGATCCTCCTTAATTTAGACCTTAAACCGTAACACTATCGGTTTCTTTTTGGGGTTTTTTTTTTCACCCTCACAGGAAACAGGTTGTAGAAACAGTTAGTCAGAAATCTGATAACAGAATAAGACAGTTATAATAGCTCATGTATTTGGAGGACAGCCTTGGTGAATGAACATATATATATATATATATATACATACATATATATATATATATATATATATATATATGATTATGAGGGTTTAGTTGTAGTTGTAAAATGGCTGTGTGATTTGTCGCAGTTGTCAGTAATAACCACCAGGGCTCTTGACTGTCACTCTTGAGCAGCGACTACTCGACAATCTGATTACGCCGCAGCCAAGTTGTTATAATTAGGAAGCCAGGCGCTGATAATTACGACCACAGTCTCGTTCTCTCACGCACTCTGCACCAGATGTTCTTCATGCAACAGCTATAATAACCTGCTGAACGAAGAAATCCTGAAAGACACTGCACTCACACACACACACACACACACACACTGCGCCATGAAAGCCAGCCATTACTTTCTATATCATCTATTACCGGCTTTTAATTTGAAGAGAGACATAAAGGAGAATTCCACCAATTTACCACATCTCGAAGGCTGTTTACATTTCTGGGGACTGTCACTGTGTATGTTAAAAATACATATAGCGTAGCTTTTATAGCTCCGGATGGAGCAATGTGATAACCTGCCTGCATTCAAACATCAACAACAGGTCAAAATGAAATATATGAGTGGATGTGGAATAGTGAGTTTACTGTACACTGTCCCTCACCTCTGCAGGACGCTCACACATCTGTATCTCTGAGCCGGCTGCATTGTGGGTAATGTAGGCGCTGGATGTTGATGACGTCCACATTAGGAAGTTACACATGTATGTGTGTGTGTGTGTGTGTGTGTGTGTATACATATATGTAAGTGTTATGGGGCCATTGTGGAAATGTGTTTGAACAAGCCCCAGTGTAGCTCCCAAGGTTAAATACTTTCCTGCTCGTCTTCCTGGAGTAAACTTCAAAGGGCTCGGTCGTTAATAATTCTGATTTAAGAGCTGACTCGGCTGATATTTGCAATTCTGATAACCAGACGCCTGAAGTCTGAGTGTGTGTGTGTGTGTGTGTGTGTGTGTGTGTGTGTGGGGGGGGGGGGGGGTATGCCTGTTCCTCTAACTGCTGACACCCTCTGGACCAATGCAGTCGCAGAGGAGTTAATGAGATATGCCTGCATATATTCCCTAAATTATTCATAGACAAATTGGTCTGTGTGTTTAGTTGATGCATAGTCCATGCCCCTTCTACCAGTTCATTTGCGCTGATGCCTTATATTAACCTCTGGCATGTTATTTTATTATCACATTAATAATCCCATGTGGAAAAGTATAAAAGTGAAAACTTAAAAGAAGTAAGTCAGTTTTAACGGGGAGGAAATTGCCTATTTATTTTTGCACCGGGCTACAAAGTGCATGCTCTACATTCTGCGGCGGCGTGACAACGGTCATTCCTGGAAGTGTCAGCGGGGTGACGAACATGCAACATGGACCGCGGCGAAGTCGAAACACATGCACAACAACATGGCCTCTATTTAAGATACAGTTGCTGAATCTGCTGGTTTACCACATAGAAAGTGAGCGTATGGGGCTGATTTCCTCCTGAAAAGCATATTATGCAACATCCCATAATCCTTTTCAGTTAAAAACTTTAAAGCCCCGGTGGTGTAACATCCTGTAGTAAAAAAAAAAAAAAACTAGCAGCAGAAAGTTTGTGTTGAAATCAAAAAGCAGCTTTTTTTCTGATTTTAAATGTACCTGTTGTTTTTTTTGGGTTTTTTTTTCCAGTTCCTGTAGAAGCGCACGTGAGGAGGCAGCTCTGAGTGATGTTCGTTTGCTTAACCAACATTCACAGACCCTTACCGACTCACCCATTCCCAGGGAGACTCCCAGGAAGAGGGCAAAGGTCGACGGCGGCACCCGCTAACACAAACCCAGCAGGTAAACACACAAGCGAAAACGTCCCATCCCATTCCCGAGCCGCTATCTTAACAACACACTCAACGTCACATTCCACTATAAACACCAGAGCCAAATAATTCACCTGCCTGCAACCCGATCGCTCTGACTCTCTCCTTTCTCATGACTCGCTCTAACTGTCGGCATCTGTGTAAACGCAGAGGTAGTCCACTAGTCGGCTCCCTGCTGTGAGCTCACACATCCTCCTGGATCAGCTGCTTGTGGCTCCGATGCTCATCACTGTTTCATAACTTGTCATATTTTGCCGAGAGACCGTTGAGTATTTGAAGATTTTTATGATTGAGATGTAACGCGCACCCCCCGACAACACAGTACACAGACTCATCGAGGTCAGTGGTGAGATATGGTGAGTGGATGCACTCTTTGCTTAGCAGAAGCGAGAGCCGGTGTGACCAGGGGAGGCCCCGGTGCAGGCAGCGTTAGTTTTCACAAACGGTGCGTGTGCATGCATAAAGAGAGTCAGTAACAAGTTCCCCTAACTCACCGTGACTCAGAGTGAACAAAACAGATGAAGCACAACCGAACCTTTCAGTACCGAGATGCCTGCACATTTTCCACAGACATTAAACTGCAGCACCCAAGTTCTTTCTCTGGAATCCAAAAAAAACAAAAAAAACTATAACAAAAACCAAGAAGTGAAATTTAGAGATCAGTCATGTACACACATGAGGAGCAGACTTGTGTCTTTGTGTCCATGAACGCTGCAGTTAGGTCTCTTTTTTTTATTTAAATAGGAGCCCGGGCTCAATAGCTGTTAATAACTGACCCCTTTGCTGCAGGAAGGGGTCAAGGGTCAAGCACATTATGTCTACAGTCCATAAACATTCCAGCTCTCGTCTTCATAGTTCTCTAATTAATACATAATTTCTTATTTTATGTGCACAGAAAAAAAAGTACTGTATATTTTTGCCATTTTGGTGAAACGTGCGTCCACAGACTCAGAGTTCACGGTGGTGAAAGTGGGATGGGGAGCGTTCACTAACAGTCATGTGCTATAGAGCGCTTTATGTCTGTACAGTATATGACAGCTCTGGATACTGCCGCTCTGCTGTGGCAGTGTCGTGCACTCTAACGGCATTAAGATCACTTTCAGTTGCGTTATTTTTTTTTTTTGTGCTAAGTCGGCGCCATAAACCTTTGATTAAAGGCCGCTGTTTAAACGCAAGTTGGAACTTTATAGCCTTTCACTGTTCTCCGCAGTGCAGAGATGTTATTTTAAGGAGTCGCTTTAAACCAAACAAAAGTGATGGGTTTAAATGAAATAAAAGTGCCCGGCGGGCCTCGGAGAGCGCTGGAGCATGATTCCTGGAAAGTGCTTTCCCATGCGTGGGCGGGTAGAGTCGGAGTCAGTCAGGGGCAAGTAGCAGCCTGTGATGATGTTTGACTCTGGAGTCTCAGACCTCCCACAATTCTCTGATTGATATTATTATTATTTGTTTTTTTTTTTAAGTTTTTGACCGAGTCTGGGTTTACGTCTCACCTGAAGCACGTCAGGACACTTTTTAACCCACAGGGAAGGGAAGATCTGTTGGGGGGGGGGGGTCGGGGGGTAAATGAGATAATCTATACTGAGTGTGGGCTGTATAATATTACATGATGGGGAGATAAGAAGTACATGTGTCCCGTGCACACAAGCAGATGTCCACCACACATCAGTGTGGTGGTACAGGTCCTGTAGATGCAGGGATTAAGTGACTGGCAGTTATTTTAATTGAAGATTTGCTGATGAAGATCTACTCTATTTTTATCTCACGCCGCCATCGCAGACCTTTGGTAGCTGAAACGAGAGGTTGGTTTTAATACCATTAAATACACAGACAATATGCATAGAAAACACTTCGTTGCACTATATTGCGGATTCAATGCTGAGATGTTGCAGCGTTTGCATGCATTTGAACAAAAATGCACTTTAAAAAAAAAAAGAAATCAATAATCTGAACATATATTTTGCCTGTGCATGGGATGTATTTGCAGTTTCGCAGTTACCGTGCAGGGGAAGTGACCCCTGCGTTAAAGCGTGTGTTAGCCCGTTCATTTTTGCAGTTTGTAACCTGTCAAAATCAGTATGGCAGGGGCCACTGGCGGCTGTCACACGTTTGCACAGGGCAAATTTGTGAATGAAGCTCCTTCCATTTATGGTGCTGGTGGAGCAAGAGGAACTTCATCTGATGCTGATGTTTCCTCTCTCAGAAAACCGCTCCAGCACCAGTTCACCAGTTCACCAGTTCACCGTAACACAAGTTGTGTTTCTATTGACGACCTCCATGATTCAATTGTTCATTTTAACACAAACAAAGGTTGGGAAAAAAAAAACAAAACATAGATACCAAATTATTTGCCATTAAGTTAAGTTGTTGCCTTGAAGTCTGACTCATGTATCAATGAGTTAACACCTACATGTGTTTCATGTAACTTAAGTAGTTCCTGTTAGAAATGATTCATTGTTTTTTTATTATTATTCTTTCAGGTTTAGTGGAAACATTTTCCTGTTAATAAAATCTGCTTTTACTTTTTCTTGACATTTCCTGAATAAGTTTAATCGTGGGAGTCGTTAAAGCTTCAGCAGTTGGTGAGTCATGGTTTCAGGTAGTTTGGGCTTCTTGTGAATTTTTTTTTTTTTTTTTGCGACATTTCAGCTTCAAACTGCACTTTATCAACATTAATCACATGGCTGGTTGCTTCGGTTAGCGGCCGCTTCCTGGATATTCCCAGCCGTCTGTTGCTCCTAGAAAATGATTATACGGATGTTGTGTTACATCAGGGCAGTGTGCGTTTCTGCTGCTCCTGCCTACGTCGTGGACTTTGACCCCCACGCCCGCACTGAGTCATGCCTGGGCCCAGAGCACGCCGGCCTGGCCCTCACTGTGAACATGTGTCCATCACTTCTCCAGCTGAACACAACTCTGTGAGAAGATAAGAAAATGACACAAAAGCAAAGTTGCTTTGATTGATTGATTAAGAAGTCAGTCACACCTGATCCGTGTAGAGGTGCGACTGAAACCGCATTCTCGCCTCCCGCTGTTAAAAAAAAAAGAAAAAAAAGAAAAGGGAAAACAATACCACCTCAGCGCGCGGGCCGGTGTGAGGGATTTATCCAGTGGCAGGTTGTTGAATGGGAGAGAGCAGACCGCTGGCGCTGGTGAACAAACAGAGCAGCCACATCAAAAGGCTGCGGGTCGGTCCAGTGGCGATAAGGTCAGACAGTCAGGACGTTTGCCTGCGCTGGAAAAGCCCCGGCTGATAACGCCGTAACGCCGGCGGTAAAAACAAGCCTTTCTAATGCAGATTAGCCAAATATTTGTCTGTTTACAGACATTGTCTCATGACATCTTTACTTTCACCCGGTTTCGTTTGCGCCCCCCTCCCCCCATCAGCAGTCACTAGTAAATATTTTTGCGAGGCCTAAACGAGGCAATTATGTAAAATTAAAAAAAATTAAAAAACTCTCCTGACAAACTTTCTCCTGTCTGTATCCTTTCACTGCCGCTGACTTTGGTTTCACCTTGACCTCCCGCGTGACCTCCGGTCGGGAGCGAACAGTAATGACATGCCAGGCTGGTTACATTGACGTTTAAACTGGTTTACTGGGCTGTAAAGCAGCGCGGCACGTTGTAACTTCACAACCGTATGTTGCACAACTGCAGCGTCCTGAAAGTTCGCCATCAAACATTGAAGTTAAGTGTCAAGAAAAGAAAATCATTTTTCGGTTTTGTTCATTAGGAGTGGCAGATCGTTTGTCGTCACCTCTGACTGATGCCCAGAAGTAAACAGCAAACGTCCAGAGCGTGGGAATATGAAACTCTTTATCTCTTTATGAAGCAGGATTTGCATAGGCGTCTACTTTTCTACAGCGCTGCAGCGTGTGGCACTGCACAGAGGTGAATAGTGAGCACATAAGTGGTGTGTACACATGCCATATATGTGTGTGTTTGTGTGCATTAAGCTGTCCTGTGTGATGAGGTGGCGCGGCGGTGGGAAACTCACTCATCCTTTACGAGTCGGTGAGTGAGGGCTACAGTCGCCCTTTGTCTCCCGGCCGCTGGGCGGGCGTCTATTCATTACCTGGCCGGCTGTAATTCTGCGTGGGATCTGAAGCACATTCCAGAAAAAAAAGGGAGTGGGTTTATTTTAACCAGGTTTGTGTAACCTCCTCGCTTCACGTCCGAATCCAACCCCCGGCTTGACATGAAAGCGAGCGGAGGAGACGTTCAGGCATCTCTCCGCGGCGCTCTTGTAACAGCTGTCATACGAGAACAAACTGAGATGAGTGTTTCAAGTGAGAGCTGAAGTGGGGAGGGCGGAGTCGCCTCACAAAGGCAGGGTGGCGAGGGAGATAAACGGTGGCGGGGGGGGGGGAGGATATCCACGCCAGTGAGCATGACTGACCGCTCAGCTGACCACAAGCAGAGGTTTCTGCTGGGACGACCAAAGAGCGAGAAGGTCTGGTGTGACGTCAGGGACGTGAACCCAACACCTGCTCTGAAGTGTTCGACAGTCAAATCACTATTCATTTGCCTTGAACAACAAAAAAGCAACAACAACAAAAAAAAAACCGCTGCAGGAAGCTGCTAATTACTGGAAGAGTTAGAACAATGGACCTCTACAAATGACATAACTGTGCTGGTTCTCCAAATGTGACACACAGTGATTTGCATATCTCCAGTGATGACTGGCGCTGATACATCTGAAGTCAAACAGCTTCACAAAACATGAAGACAAAAAGACGACTGTTGATTGTTACGCGCTTTTTTAATATCCGTGTGCTCTGTGTTGAATTTTGCAGTGTCTCATTACTTTTGGCATCAACGCCGGCTTCTGCAAGGAAGAAAACGATTTGAAGAAGTTGATATAAGTTAAATCTACAATTTGGGTTTAAGTTATGGTTTTATCCTAATGATCAGTCATGCACACACACACACACACACGCACACACACACACACACGCACACACATACTGTAATCTTTGTCTCTTATGCTGAAGGACAAAAGTTACTGACTCAAACACCTTCACTGACTCAGATCAGCCGTGACTCACAACTAAAAGACGCCAATGTAAAGTCGTAATATCACAGTCGTTAATCATATAAATAAAAACATCATATATATATACATATACACACACACACACACACACACACACACATATATATACACACATATATATACACACATATATATATAATCTTTGGGATTTCCTACTCTAACATGAGAACTGGTCACTTGGCCGACACTTTACAGTAAAGGGCAACATTTCAAAGAATAAACACTGAGGTGGACAACACTTATTTCAGCTGGGGTTTCTGTGTTGCTGCTAAAATCCTCCTCCACATCCTGTCACTGCACCAAAAACTTTGTGTGTGTGTGTGTGTGTGTGTGTGTGTGTGTGTGTTGGGGAAAGTCACTCAGGAATGCAAAACAACTTTTGTCATATGAAGAAGGTGTTGCGTCCTCTCCCGTCTGAGTAGGTTGCTTAAAGTTCAACCAGCAACAAAAGAGGACATCACCTTGTTTGCCTGCAAGTGGAAAAGGTGTTTGCCACAGTATTATGATAAATCACATTTTTATCTTATTTAAGGCAACAATGTCATAAACTTTCATTTACATAAACGTCTGTCTGTCTGAGATCAGAACTTAAGTGTCAGCTGACTTTTATTGTGAAGGAGTCACAGAAAGTGCAAAGTGCAGTGTAGTTGGCGTGGGACTGCAGGCGACACAATGCTTGTCAGGTATTACACAGTATGTGTAGAATCATGACTCAGCAGAAGGACCCCTGCGTCCACCGCTGTGTCGCCGCGTGAGATGGTTCATACATAGGTTGACTTCTCGGGCAGCTGAGTGGCAGTAAAAGCCGGGGGGCGCCACGTGTCAGGGAACATGTATTTCCAGGGGGTTGACAGAGTATTCAAAGGAATGTGGGGCGAGGCTACGACCAACACGACCTAACTGGCACCGCGCCGCGCTGCCTCCTCACGTGATGTCACCCTATTTGTGGGGATTCGGTATCCGAGCGCGGCGCGACTAAAACGGGCGCAGTCAGTCACACGTACTTTTACAATGTGTAACATCTCGAACCTGACAGGATACTGACGTATGCTCGAGACACTTCTGCTAAAACAGTGATGCATGCAGGAGGGAGAGCGTGGATGATGTTTCCCACGGTGACTTTGGTCGGGTGGGGGAAATCCCGTCTCATCGGATGGGGATTAAACCAGGTTAGTCACTTGAACCAGGGACGGTCTCGTCTACAATAGGTCACGAAGGGAACCAGCTGGCTGCTGTTCACACAAACCCTGTAACAGGCATTAAACTGGAATCTAATCAGACCTGACTTTATTATCATGTTTTATAAGACGACGTTCAGGGTCAGCGGCTTCTGAGAAAGACACACAGCAATGGACTGATGCTGTTGACTCTAATTTGAAGCCGATGAATAGTTTTATTTTGAAGTACTGACATAAAAATCTAATTTATCAATTATAGGAACAAAAGTTCGCAGAACAGTATCAGGACCTTTGACCCTTGACGTACCGTCTCCAAGGTCAACAAATAAATTCTCCACTTTTCTTCAAAGCTTTTTCTTTAAACCAAACAGTAGTGAGTCGCGGTTCACCAGGGATCAGTGAGGCCAGATCTGCAATGAGCTGCTTCTAACTAGTTCAATAAAAAGCAGCGTCAGCCCCCTGCAGTCAGCACTTACTAAACTGGTTGAACTCCAGCTGCTTCATATGTCCGCTGTAACGTGAAGCGGCAGGAATGTGCAGCAGCGGCAGCGCTCACAGCGGCTATAGGCTGCTTCTAGAACGATCTGCCACGCATCTTTCGTCGACGGCGAGCTCATTAAGACCATGAAAAACCTCCCAAGCACTAGGTCAGACTCAAGCCTGGAGCCGGGTTAAAGGTCAGACCGCCACGCTGAGATCCCGAGACCCATTCACACTCAGAAGAGATTGTGAGTAAACAGGAAGTCCAGAGCCGCAGATGACGATCTCGTCTACGGCTTCCACGTGACGCACATGATACTCACGTCTGACACGGGGTCCAGATGCGGCAGGGGGGTCCTCGTCACTCGGCAACGCTTGGCGCCAAGTTCAGGGCCGGGCTCGTTATCGCTCTGCGTTTCCGAGATTTACTCCCTGACACAGTGACCGACAGCTGCTCCAGAGGGAAGCTGTCTCCTGTAATGGGCCACTTCCCAAAGCCATTCATTTACAAAGCAGACGTTTCTCCTCATACGGAGACGCCGTTATCCAGCCGACGCTCTGCTCGCGCTCCCTCGTGCGCACGCCTTTCTCTGCCAAACCCGAAATAAACTGGCTCCGTCTTTTCAGCCTCTCTATGCAGTGAGTCAGCGTTGCTAATGTTTCCCTTCGCACAGCTGCTAACCCCATAAGAAGAAAAAGCCCTTCTTCTGCTGCCAGGGACCACACATATGAAAAAAACAAAAAAGAAGAAGAAGAAAAAAAAAGAGAGGACAATTCATTGGTCTCTTCCTGCCTCTCTCTGAGTCGTATGAATGGACACAAACGAGGCCGCGGGGAGAAACGATTGCGCCATCTTTTTTAATTGTTGCAAAAAGGGTTTAATTGGGTAGAAACGAACAGCTGATGGCGGCAGCGTGTCAAATCAGGCTGCTATCAGGTTCAAGGTGGAGCGAGACCCCCCCTCTCTCTCTATCGCTCTCTCTCTGTGTCCTCGATGTCTTTTACACGAGGAGCCTGTGAAGTCATCGCAGCTGCCGCAGCGCTCCCACACGGGCCGAGTGAAAGGTCGACCCTCCAGCTGAGGGCCGTAAATTCAAGACGTAAAAGGGGAAAGACGGACACTCTGCTCAACAGGTGCAGAGCCAGAATGAATGGGCACCCCCCGTTTCGCTCACCCCCAACCCCCCCCCCTTCCAGAGGAGCGGGGGACAAAGAGGATTGCGACAGGAGCATTCAAAACCGGAGAACTTATGACGCTGAAATGGCTTCGGCTCAAAAACACAGATCGTCCTTCACGAAAAACCTCTGCGAACTGAAAGAGCGCTGACGCGAACCCGGCTCGTTTCGCCTTACGTCAGGGCCGTAACTTCTGTGAATGGACGACTGTTAACAGTAACTGACCGCGTAGTAAAGGAGGAGATTCACAAGACAAGAGCTTTGTGAAAGTGTGACCACGGCGGTGTCGTCAATAACACGTGAATGGTTTCTTTCTTGTTTGATGTCTTTTTTTGATGGGACACGTTTAATCTATAAAGTTCTGCTGCTACATGTCCCATTTTTTTGGGGGTGGGGGGTCAGGTAGAGGTCACACGGGGTCATCCACTAACTTAATAAAGCCCTGATGATGTACACAATGTGCAATGTTGCGCCCAACTTCCTGCGGAAATGAGTAGATTTGTGTGAAATGTCCGACGGAGAGACGCAGCGTAAAGAGGTGGATGAGGCATATGATTCCTCAGGACAACTCGTCCCACTCATCCACGGTGACATAAGGCCGACTGTTCTCTGCCACATTCATGGAATTTCACCCCCGTTTACTCGTCTTTCATCCTCATTTCCAGTCATTAAGAAACATGCCGCATAAATCCAATAACGGAACAACCAGTCCCCACACTAGCGCTGTGATGGATCGGAGCGTTTATTTCCTGCCGTAAGAATGACACCATTATATTTCTCCGAAAATCGGGCAAAACTGTTTAATTAGGTTATTTCCACTTCTTGCCTCCTGATTTCATCCAAACAAACACAGGCCCCCTCTCTCACGCAGCCATTTCCTTTGAGACAAACGCATGTATGTGTTTGAAACAAAGACGACACAGATAGAACGTCTGTCAAAACCTTCCAGGCTCTTCAAGGTTCATCTCGCTCTCGTCGACGTTCTCCATGATGTCAGTTCATCTGGTCGACCCGACGGTGAACCACAGTGTTATGCCGATGAAGATATGTCTCATTTATCTAAATGTCACAGGGAATCTGCAGGAGAGCGTTGGAGCCCGGGGGGGCGGCAGCTGAGCTGAAGCTCTGCACGCTGAGGGAGAAACAGAAACCGTCTCGGGCATGTGCTCGAAACATGATGCGACAAATCAACTCCCAGAGGACGAGGGATCATTTTCACACGTCCACATCAAACCCCGTTTCATCACAATCAAACCAGCAACCCCAGAAGCAACACGTCACGTGCAGCCATCATTTCCCACGGGGTCATCGTCACGGCCGCGGAAGAAGCTAAACGGACGTAACGCAACTCAGAGACGGTCCACGCGTTACAGCTCGGCCAATCGATACAAAGGTCGTGACCTCTTTGACGGGACTGTCTGGACTTAAGTAACCAGTCTGTGTCCTACTGCTCGTGCCTCCAGTGACCTCCCACGACCCTCAGACGTGACCTGTGACCCCGCTTCTCCAGTTTCTCTCACGCGCCTCAGCGTGCTCGACGCTTTGAGCCATAACCAGTAACTAAGCGAGCTTTACGAGCCGCTGGAGCCTCAGTGTGAGGCCGCGGATTAATCAGCAACTGCGGTGGGAAACTCCAGTCAATGAGACGCTGGATGCTTCGGTGTCCTCTGTTGTACATTAAAGGAAAGTCTGTGATTAATCGCTGCCCGTTCACCACCGCGCTGTTGGTTTAGCTGTGAAGTTGCTTTATTGACATGTGATTCGGCTTCTTTTGTGCGACTCGCCCGGCGTTGGATCGCGTCGCTCCCATTCATTTCTTCGGGCCGTCTTTGAACTCGCTCCTGCGCGGGCGGCCAAATATTTACACGCCAGCCTCTGCTTGTTTAATGTTGAAGACACACTCTGCAGCAGGGTAAATGAATGAACGCGCTTCAGACAAAACACCTCCAGCGGCTGATGAGTACCAGACCGCCTCACAGCGCCGGTCCCACAGGTTCAACCTCCTTTTCAGGGCATGGGAGACCAGGACCGGTGGGGGGGGGGGTATATCTGCACGGGGGGCCCTGTCAGCCCTGCTGACACTGCTGTCTCTGTGAAAAGAGGCGATCTGTGCATTTAGAGTTGGCTCAGGCCCAAAAGAGATTACACGGAGGTGGGTCGGAGTACCACGCGAGGGCATCACGGACAAACAGACAGAGACAATAAGCCAAAGCTGTGTGATCAGCTGCGAGCGTAGCATCCATCATCCCATAAGAACGAGACGTATAAAAGGTGTGCGCTAGTTGGACCAATTAATAAATCCTTCACCAGCTCGTTAAGCCGCTATCTTCTGTAGTCAAGCAAACCAAACTTTATCAGCCTCATCATGTGGCATCAAGTAAAACCTCACGCAGTCAAACGGTGCAGGAAGAGTCTCAGTGTTACTACTACTCTCCTCCTATTAATCCATAATCACGTTATGTTAATTAGCCATTATCGGGTCAAACGATGAGGGAAATAATTCTAGGAAGGAAGTTATTATTAAACATGATATAAGAAACATGTGTCAGCTGCTTTAGTCATAGCTGTGTGTTACTGTAAAAAGCTCTGTGATATCATGTAAATAATTAGTTATGAAAGATAAAAGAGTGACTTACAATAGCCTGCATTATATCGAACACGCTATGTGTGCGTCATGTGATGTGAAAGAGTGAAAAGAGGCAAAGAATCTAATCAACGGCGAATCAGAAGCGACTGGAAAACCATTTTATCCTGCTTCTCCGTGATGGTGAAAGGAAAACAACAGCCATCAGCAGGAAGAGGAAGCAAAGTCCAACGTCGCCACAGAGGAGAGACGAGGATGAGACGACGGCCGATTCCCAAAATCTGAAGGTGAAACAAAGGATCGAACGTTTGCAACAATGAAGCGCGGGTTTTCGCAACTGTCGTCCTCATCCAGGATGACGAAATTATCATAAATCTCCGCCAAACAAAGGCAATCTGCTGTGGGAATGAAAGGCTCATGAGACGTGGCGGAGCACAGACGCTGCCGGGACGAGGCCTGGTGCTGCGTTTGTCTCATTTGGCAGAACCTGGTGATTAGATTTACAAAACCAAGAGCATCATTTTATTCAAAAGAGAAAAAAAAAGAAGAAGAATCTGGCACACAAAAACTGTGAAAACTGTTAATTGGCTCTTTAATTTCGAGTTTTCAACAGTGTGTTTGGATCCAACTGAGCGTTTGCTATATATAAAATATATTTGTCAATGCACAGACAGATTACTGTGGAGCCTGAATTCCTCCAGCAGCGTGAAGATGGCCACCCACACCTCAGGCTAATGAGAGTATCTGACTAACTTTGTTAAGGTGGACGTGCCACAGAGGTCACCCGTAGGTCACCTGTAGGTCAAGTGGCTCCGCGCAGGAACGCGGTCACCGACTGAGATGAAGGACGCAGGCGGGCACATAAGGCAGGGTAGATGCGAACGAGCCAGGGGCCCCCGGGGGGGCCATCTGTTGTGGGCAAATAACCAGGGGGCTTTTTTGAGTGGGAAAACACGGCGAGGCCCAGAAGACAGCTCCATTAATCAGGACCAGGAGGAGCCTGCTGGCTTCCCAGACCCTCCTCACACTGCATCTCCATCAGAGGCCGGAGGTGTCACTGTCCATGTTTTCACAACTGTCCCCAACAAATAAGTGGAAAAAGTGAAACTGGAGGAGAAAAGGGGGGGGGGGGGGGGTGTGTAATTTATGAGCTGCCACCAAACACACCAATAAACAAACATTTGTTTTTTTAAGGTGCCGCTTTTGAAAGCGAGTGACCAGATGACCCCCCCCCCAAACAGTGACTCTGAGTGTGCCGCAGCATGACTCAGCATTTACTCAGCAGCGTGTCTGTGTTTGTCACTGTAGCTGGATTTGCTGTTGTCATCGGATAGAGGTGATTTTTTGGGAATTGAACTTCCTCTTTCTTGTTTCTTCAGCGGCAGCCACACCGGCACAGTCGGAACACGGTGCTATTTTCAGCCCGGAACGTGGCCTTTGCTCCGGTTGGCAGGACCGACTCCGGCATCACTCGCAGTAAGATAAGACCTGACCCCTCCGGCGTGGTGGGAGGGAGGGGTGGGGGGGTGGGGGGTGCGGGCAGAGACGGTGGAAAGAAAGATGAAGGAGCACTTTAATAGTATGATTCAGCAGTGGTATCAATTCCCACAGATGGCAGGCTGGCTCCTATTGACTTACACAGGAGGGGGGAGGGAGGTGGGTTGGGTAGGGGGTGAAGAGGCAATCCAAACCACCCCCCAAGGATGGACAGACAAAACATCAAAAAGGGAGGGGATCAGTGTGCCTGATTCTGTCCATCAGACGAACTCCCCGTAGTGTGAGACTCCAAAATATCATCATTCATTTCATCGGAAAGTGCTGCAGACAGGAAAAGCAAAACATTTCAACGCCACTATAAACACAAACTTGCGCATCTTCGTGCGTCCTCCATCTTACTGCCACGAGGAAACGCATCACTCTGACTGGTGGATTCAGTGGGGACCCGGTGCCCAGCCTCTGGTGGCTCCTCCTGGAGGCCGCCACTTTTCACACGTACTCGCCAGCCGCTCTCGGAAACACAACAACAGCAGGATAAGAAACGCGAGGAAGCTGTTTCCACCTCCAAGATGGAATGACACAGCTCTGCAACCTGATGATCTCACCTTCCCGCTCGAGTGGCTCCTCACGTGGCGAACGCCGCCATGGCGCTGCCAAGGCCAACCTCACTCCAGGTGTAAAAATACATGAACATTTAGCTGGAAGTCTTTAATCAGTCTAATGAAGTCTGCCAGGGAGACAGAGGAGTGACCTCCGACCCCTGATGAGTGAGTGATGGAGAGAGTTGGCACTGACAAGACACCTCGTGTTTTATTAACGCCGCTTCCAGGCTCATTAAAATGCATCGTGAACTCTGCTCGCTAACGTGTGAGCCCATTACGCACAGTCATGTTAAAAAACAACACTTTCAGTTCAGACAAGCTTTTTTTTTTAAAGTTTGAATCAGAAGTTATCCCCATCCGTTTTGACACACCTGCAGATGCATATCACATGATCGTTCGCGACCAATCACCATGCACATACTGGTGTAAACAGGAAGCAGATTGTAAACTAGCCATCTTATTCCTGAGGGCACTCTGGTCTTGTGCTGCTCTGCTACCTGTTGTGACAACATCAGGTATGATTTCAGGTGTACGGACACACACAGTGTTGTCGTATTAATCTGGCAGTGACGACATATAATGTAGTGTTTTTGTATGAAGCATTAGCTGCTCTTTGTCATCATGAAAATGATTATTAAAACTAATTAAATTAGCCTTATGCACGGACAGAATTCCCACTCTGATTCACTAGTCTTTTTTTTTTTTGCACTGTAGACAAAATAAAGAAACACGTCAGTAGCAAATATAACATCTGTCTCGCAGCTGCCATTTTTAGTCAACGTAAGAAAAACAAAACGTCAAATATTGTTGCAGTTAATGTTTTTCAGAGGAGAAATGATCTTGGTACTGAAGTAGCAACATGGAGTCCAAAACAACTGCCCTGCAGGGACCATAAATCGCATCTCCACCTATCTGACATTATTTGTCTTACGCCAATTCCACACTGGCCTAAAACCCACTAACAACCACCAACATCTGGCTTTTGTCTGCACTGGGAAAGGATTCCCAAAATTCTTTTTCTTGTGGCTTGAGGAGATAAAACGACACAATATTCCACAAAAAAAAAAAAAGGCACAGATTAGGAAAAAAGACCTCAGATCCGTGTGTGTGGGGGAAAGCCATTACAGAACCTTTGTGGGATTCCCAGCGTTACACTTTCCATGTGTGAAAGGGTCTTATGTGGAAATACTGGCAACACGTGTCAGATGGCTGGTTATGTTGGCACAGAGTCAGTCCCAGTGTCGGTGTCTGTACGTCTCACGTTCCCGCTCGGCTCTGTCAGCTCCACAATGGATTTTTTTTTGGGAAACCTGCTTATTGAAAGCGCGGGCATGTTTCCTTTCACCAGCACAGTGGCAGCACACATAAACACAGTATGTAGGTCAGTCAAACAATTTGCGTCTGTTCTCCACCTCCACGCCTGAGGTGAAGTGACAGCAGAAATCAAACACATTGTTTGCCAAGTGTGACTCATCTCACCCGGAGAACCTGGGAAGTGGGAAAACGGGCTCCTCCTTGCTCTCGCCCTCCAGGCTACCGTTTGTGTGTGAATGTTTGTTGTGGTGTAGCGAACAAAAACCGCACTCTGTGCCAACATCTACGTGTGGTGCCGGACAAGGCCGGCTGTTTGGAAGCAGCCGAGGATCACGTTCCCTTTTCTTATCGACTTATCGAGAGCAAGGGAAACAGAAAAAAAAGATGTGACGGGATAAAATCCATGAAATCAGTCCAGTTTGTGAATTACATGGAAAACACATACGTACTGTAAGTAGCTTTTAGCAGCTTTACCTTAAAGTGATTTAGGGAAATTGGAGAAACTCCTGTTGGAGAAGTTAGATGAAGATGAAATTATGGATAAACATCCATGAGGGGAGTGTTATGTTCTGAGAAAGTGGGAAACAGCATTTGTTGACACATGCATGTTATTATAGAGACAAGGTTGTATTGTTTGTACCTGATATGTATTTTTCTATTTGTTTTTCTAGATGCAGCTAGATGAAACTCTCACGACAGAGACAGTGAGTTTGGAGCTACAGTATCGGGGTAAGATTTATTTCCCTGCACTCAGTTTGAAAACCACAGGAACACAGCGTAGTGAAGGTCAGATGACATCGACGTCTCATGGCTGCACACCATCGCTGTGACTGATTGAAATATCCAAGGGCTTTCATTCACTGCTGTGGGGGAGATGTTAACGTGCACCAACATTGGTGATGACTTCCTTTGTGAGTTGTTCCTTAATTGTTTTTAAGAAGACACACGTGTCATGTCAGAAAGTTTGTCCTTCCACTTTTTCCGTGTGCAACTCAGTAGCCAAGGTCACTCAAAACCAATAAACCAGTTTAGACAGGAATTAATAAAGTTCTATCCATCAAACGCAAAAACTTGCAGAGGTGCAATACATAAGTTTTTCAATAGAGATTAAGCTAGTCTATAGAAAAATGTCTATTTTAAAAGCACGCGAAGTTAGCGGATGACATCATTGACCAGAGGGACCAGTGCTCTTACATAACATCCAGACATCTCTGTGAGCACCACCACAGCAACCACCCAGACTGTCTCTTTCTGAGCTTCCATACAGCAAACATGCCCAAAATTTACATTTATTATTATTATTATTATTGTTGTTGTTTACATACCATACTGATCTGAAGCTAATATTTGTGTAGAACTATGAAGTTATGAAAACAAAAATTACAGGACTTTTATTACCAACCACTACCTGGGCTAATGCTAAGCTTAAGATGCACTCAGGAATTTAATAGTTGTCAGTTGTCAATGTTAATTGGCCAGTGTGCTCATTTTGTTTGAGCAACAAGTATAATATAACACAATATCTCCAGCATCATTGTTTAGATTTCCTTAAACAAAGTGCATGTTTGATGTTTGGAGCCTGGCGGTGCGGCATCCGAGCGCACATGTGTCCCATTTCCCAAGCGAAGTATTCCTAAACACCCTCACATGGTAAGACGTCTCACACTGAAGACACTGTGCAGGCAGAGAGCTGCCGGCAAAACACAGATCATCACCACTAATAAATTACCCCGTGACAGCTCGGAGATAGAAACAGAGAATGAAAATGTGCAAATGAGGGGGCCTGTTCCCAGAGAGGAGAGTGATGTCATCTGATCATAACGATGCTGTAAAATGAGACGCAGCCAGAGAGAACAGTCTGACTGGGAAGCAGCTACAGGAGTATATCCACTGCTTTAATTTATTCCAGCTTCCAGCCCTGGAAAACACAGATTACATAAGCACAGACCTCCATGTATTCCTGGGCCTCTCGTGTACAGTATTTGAAAAGTATGTGCGCAGCCGTTGCGGTTGGGGCAGTGGAGCCTGGCTCACTTTTAGGTTTGCCAGGAAAACACACAACTCTCTAAGATACACTATACAACACACACACACACACACACACACAACTGTGACTGCAAAACATCTCCGGTGAGGCGTGAATGGCTTCAGCAGATTAGAAGTGTCAGATGAGCCAGGGCCTGACGTAAAAAGAAAATTCCTGTCCTCACTCAAGGAACAGAGTGGAATCTACTGATTATATGTACAGTGAATACATCTTATGTCATACGTCATGTAAGCTACAGAATTCCTCTGTGGAAAGACGGGATAATCATGGAAGCTTATACAGCAAATGCGTTTCGTATATGTGATTACTTTGCCAATTTTATGTGTTATGTCTCTGCAACTGTAGCATCTTCATATATATATATTTATATATATTTACACACACACACACACATAGCAGTAAAGATGAATTTGGATTTGCAGGTGAAGACAATCATTTCACTTTCCAACCACGTGTTGAAGCGTAGCCACAGAAATGTGGTTTTAAAATTTCAGACTATTTTTAAACTGGACGATTGTGTTTACGCTGCGTTTTGCTCTCCGCATCAGAATCATCACATCGTTGCACCTCCTTTGCATTTGCAGTGTGGATGCACGTTGTCAGTCGGTACCAGAACTTTGTTACCCACTGACGGGTCTCACCGCCCTGTCTACCCACACAGCGTCCACACACTGACTCCAGCCTTAGTGGTCCTGCTCCGTCTCAGTGTGTCTCATGCTGCTCCACCAGCTCTGCACATGCTGCTTCTGTATGCACCCGCAGTCACAGGGGGAACACAACCAACCGCAGGTTATCTGATGCACACAAACAGGCTCACCATAATGCATCACAACAACCTACACATCCAGCAGTGTTTTACCTGGTGCCGCCACAGATGTTTTTTTTATCGTCTTTTATAATGATCCAAAACAGCTGCACCATCACACTATGACAGACTATGACACACACATAAAACAATGCTCGAGGCAGCACCACATAGTGGGTCCATGGAGGATATTGTAAAAGCCAGACAACATGAGCTTCGGTATTGAATATTAAAGCCAGTTTAAGTCAGTTTGATTAGATGCTTCATATATCTCCAGCTAATAATAATAATAATAATAATAATAATGATGATAATAATAATAATAGTAATAATAATGATAATAATAATAACTGTGGCAATAGGCAGTGAGGGGGTGGACAGACAATAGAGAGGAGCCAGACGACAACACTTGTCCTGAGAACAATAGTTGTGCCACCACATGTACACTCACACTCACTCGTTCTCATTCCCACACGTACTATCACTGCAGCAAATCACGTTTTCACGAGACACGCTGCAAGGTAAACGGAAAAAAAATAGACTAGAATAAACAGGCACGCGCGCGCACGTGTCTAACTGAGACAGAGTTAAAAGAAAAAAAAGAAGAAGAAAAAAAAAACAATGATAACAAGTGAAATTCTCTTACCGACGCGTTCCCGCTGCTTTGTGTTGCGGTGCGTGTTGTGTGTCGGGTGTTATTCCTTTGTGTTTGCCTCCTGATGAGCAGTCGCGCGTCTCGCCAGACACAAATCTCGACCTTATTCCATGTGCCGCTCGCGACCGGGACCACGCGCTCAGGGGAGCGCTCGGGATAGTGCGCGTGACGTCACGGGGAGACTGGAAAGCCGGTTAAAAAAAGGATTACAGTGGACGGAAGAGACAGACTGGAGTCCACGCGGGGCTCAAATCGGAGGAGTTATATATATTTATATTATCATAACATTTTCTCACCAGAGTCAATGATGTCATCTGAATCCGTTATATGTTTTATTCTAACTTAACATCATATTATTCTAATTTAACATCATGTTATTCTAATTTAACATCATATTATTCTAATTTAACATCATATTATTCTAACCATAACTCTGTGTATGAAAAAGTGCATGCAATGTCTCATTCTATTAGAGTTTTATTCTGCACTAACATCTGGAACTGTAAACCAGCCTGCCTTACTGGCACTCACCATGTACTGGTCACATCTGTCATGTGACATAGGATATTGTTGTTTTAAAGAAGGCAGCTATTTGTATAAACGTTGAATTGTTTTATTTCAGTTTCCTGTGACAACATTCAAGGTCATGTGGGGAATTAGCTCAGCATATGATTTGGTGTTGTCCAAGCCTTTCTGGTATTTAGATAACCACTCCTATAGGTGTGTTAAACCTATCAATGTTTTATAATAGTCGTTAACATGTAAATTACTGTTTTATTTTTTATATCCTCATAAGACATGAGCCTCTGAAGAACCTCACCTTTACCTCATGTGGTCAGGAACCAGTCATCAACATCTGATCATCACTGACCTGAGCATATTAGTCCACGTCAGTCAGTGCTGGACTTCATACTAATTATGTAAGAATGAATGTGGTTAGACTCATGGTCAATGCTGAGCCCACATTACATCTCTGACATGCAGCCCCGGCCCATATTAATGGATGTCTGCTCGTTGTGTGTTTCTGCACTTGTAAGAACAAGGACACAAGTTCAAGAAAAAACATTTTATATTTCAAAAGAATCTATGAACATAATGGAAAAAACCAAACACTGAGTCTGAACATCCAGACAATTGAGATCCAAAAATACATTTTCTTAGGAAATATTTAATTATATACAAAACATAAAAATTTATATTTTAGTGTGGACCCCCAACGGGACAGCCCATTGTTTTTTATTTTTACATTTTATTAATAAAAATAAAACTTTTAAATATTTAATCCACCCATAACTTCTATTGAGGCAGTTTTAACATTGAAATCAAACAAGATTCCAAACAACTTAATCCATTTTGCATTTGCATGCAACAACAACAACTGTACACCCCAAGTCTTGAACTTGCATTAAAAAAAAACAACAACAAAAGGCCAAACAGTCCGATTCAAACTTCAAGCGCGAGAGCCCTGCAGCTGTGAGAGTCTCTGCTTTAGGAGTTCGCTCTTCCTCCTCAGCTGCTCTCTGAGTGAGAGGAGTCTCTGTTCGTCTGACTGCATGCTGTAGATACACTCGGTGGCCTTCTTCAGGATCACCACCTTGGCCGCCTTCTCGTTGTTGGCCACCTCGGGGATCTCGTCCCGCAGGGCGAAGAAGCTCAACTTGAGCTCGTTCCTCCTCTGGCGCTCCAGAACGTTATGAGTCCTTCTCTTATCATAGTCCTCCGTGTCGGACGTCCGGGGGCTCAGACACTTGCGGTTGCTGCTGATCTGTTTGAGGACCCTGCTGTGGCCACCACCACCACCACCACCAGCTCCTCCTCCTCCTCCGCTGCTGCTGCTGCTCTCCAGCTTCAGCCTCTTGACAGCTGGCTGCTCGTGCCTCATGGATGGATGGGCGGCGTAGTTGTGCTGGTGGGTGGAGACGTGGCACCTCTTCAGAACTAGCGGGCTGGGATGCCTGGTCTCCAGCGGGCTGGGGTCGCAGCGTTTCACCGCCTGCCTCTTCTCCACCGTGACCACGTCGATCTCCTCCTCCTCTTCCTCCTGGTCCTGGTCCTCCTCCTCCTCCTCCTCATCATCATCATCCTCATCATCATCTCCGTCCTCGTCTTCTGCAGGACAGAACAAAACACAAAAAGAGTTACACACACTGCTTCTGATCAGCTGATGGCTTTGCAGCTTGACTACAACATGACATGGCAGCATGCATGGAATATCATCACATGCATGGTTGCATGACTGATGCACAGCTGCTGCACAGGACACAGGGCAGCTACCAACACTGTGACAGAGGGGTGTGGCTGCAGGATGAGGACACGTGACCACCCACCTGAGTCACTACAGCTGCTGCTGCTGCTGCCGCTGTTCGGCGGTGTGTCCAGCCGCAGGTCGCTGCCAGGCGGCGTCCCCGCGCTCTGTTTGGGCGTCTCTGCGAGGGGGTAGGGGAAAACCACCGACGGGTCGATGCACTCGGAGGCGGACGTGTTCAGGTCCTGCAGGTAGCTGCTGTTCAGCCTCCACGCTGCGGTGCCGGCGGGCTCCGAGCCGTCGCCGGCCGCCGCCTCCTTCCTCGCGGCGTGCAGGGAGGCGAGCCGCTCGGACACCACCTTCTCCAGCTTGGCCGCGGCGGAGAAGCCGCTCCACATGCAGTCCTGGATGATGATGGACTTGAGAAAGGTCTGCGAGTAGTCGGCGTCGCAGATGATGCTCTGGTTCACCACGTCGTCCCCCAGGAACTCGGTCACCATCTCGAGCTGGTCGGCGGTGGAGGGGAAGAGGCTGGAGAGGGAGGGCCGGCGGCTCGGGGACAGCGGGGGGGTCGGCAGCAGCTCGAACTTCTTCCAGATGTCCTCGCTGGGCGCAGGAGGCTGCGGCTGCTGCGAGTAGAAGTCCTCCTCCTCGTTGTCGTAGTAGAAGTATGGCTGCAGCGAGTCGTACTCGTAGTCATAGTTCTTACTCGCCAAACCTGGATTCAGCGGCATGATGCGTCTGGTGTGTGACGGTGGAGCTGGCTGGGAGTCAATTCAAAACAAAACAGCTCATTAGTGGTTGTGTGTGTGTGTGTGAGGATGTGAGCAGCTGCTTGGCATGGGGTCCTGTCCGCAGAGCCCGGTGTCAGCAGCATCACATGGTCACTTCAAAACATCCACCCTCCCCTTTATGCGCCGCGCGTGCGTGCGTGTGTGTGTGTTTGCGCGCGCGCGGCAGTAGCAGGTGCGCAAATAGACGAGTTCAAGTGCAAGAAAAAGAAAAAAAAAAAGGGACAAACTTAACAGCCACCTGGTGCTGAGGGTAAACTAATGCATTGCGTTTGGATGAAGTGGCGAGCAGACAAACTGTGCACCCCCGCTCCCTCCTCTTACCTTTGGGATATAAGTCGGAGCAGCACGCGCAACAAGGAAGAGTTAAATCCAGCCGAATGGCGCAAAAAGGAGCAGGGCAGTTATTCCAGTGCGGGAGGGGCATTAAATCCTGCAGCAGGGCGGTGCAGTCGGTGTCGGTGAAGCCGGGTGAGGCGCGTGAGGAGCGAAGCAGCACTCTGGCGACGCGCTGTCTGTCTGCGGCTGCGTCACAATCACAGCTGTGTGCGCTGCCGGCTCATTAAAAACCGCCGCAGCGCCCCCTCCCACCAAACCAGAACCTTCCGCTTGTATCCCTCCGCCCCGACTTTTTCTTTTCCCGCGAAACACTCGCCGGCGTTTTAACACGCAACACGTTTTCACTGATTTCCCTCAAAAACACGCCTCGCGTCGGTGTCTGGTCACGCAGCCATGTTTTTATTCGCTCTACTCGGGGTCTATTTCTCGGATGGAGGAAGTGGGAGGGGTCATAGTAGTGAGGCCTGCCATTGACTGGCGAAAACTAAACCTGAGTAACAGTGACACACAATCAGGTTGACTTTATTTTATTCTTACAACTTAAAAAAAACAACAACAACCAAAAGTTCACTTAAAACATTTCAACCGTCGTGTTTATAAAATAAATGAACTCAATAAATGAGTCAGATCTGTGTATCATGATATATGTTGTTATTTAGATGCTTTTTAAAACACAGCCTTGTTTTGTTTTTGTTTTTGTGCAGAATCTGCAGAGACGCTGCAAAAGGCTTGTTTTTGCGCAGTTTGGCGCAAGAGAGAAGGGGGGGGGGTAGGCGCATATCTCGCAGGTGCGGCAGATTACCTCTGAATGTCCGCAGGCGGTGGCGCATCTGAAAGCAGCTGATCTCAGGTCTGCAGTTTGCAGTGTGATGGAGCTGTGAGTCAGCTCGGCTATCGAGGCCGAGCAGTTTGGCACCAATTAACTCCAGGAAGGAAGCAATTAAAGGAATCGGATGGTACCGCAGTCTCCGGCTCTGATGGACAGGGGAGGCGAGGGGAGTTGAACGGCCTCGGAGCGCCCCCTGCTGCCCGCGGGAGAGATCCGGGAATGGACCAGCCAGGTGTGCGCACGGTCACATCACGACCCCAGAGGTCATTCACAGAGGTCACTTTAATTAAAGTGAGGATTCTCTGAGGCTCTGTAGCAGCAGTGGCTCGGTATCAGCACAGTGGGTTAGTGGAGATGTTTATTCAGGTTACTGGGTCACGTCGTTAAGAAATATCTGGAGACAACGGTAGCAGCCGGCAGCTTTTTGACAAAGTAGGATGAGCTATTTATAATCAGCTACGGTGAGTGAGGAATGGAAAACAATCCGTTTATATGTTTAAATAAAACAATAACTGAATTAAAGGATGCGTGGAAATCATATTATTAAGGAATCACACAAAAGTTTCTAATTATTTAGGCTCTGGAGCAAAAACATAAATCATTAGTAAGTAAGTAAAGCGAGGGAGGTGCAACGGAGGAGAAGAAGAAGAATTTCTCTTGTTATCAGTTTGATTCCAGAGGAAGTGAAGAAAAATCCCCAAACTGAAATTACACCCTCTCTCCTCTCCTCTGCACTCATTCCTTCATCCTTTCTCTCGCTTCTCTCCTTTCCTCGGTCCGGGATGCCGTGTGGAGGATAGCGATCGCAGACACAGGGGTCATGTGTTGTGGTCATTGTGTTTATCAGGTCTGGATGTTTCTTGTGTTACTGCGTTTCACGAGCGTCCGGAGACACAGAGAGAAGCTATGAGACCGGATCTGGCATCATTTCCTCTGATAAGTGGAGACGGAAGGTGGAGATGTTTTATTGTGTGTGTGTGTGTGTGTGTGTGTGTGTTTCCAGTCTGGTTCTCCCACCTCTGACTGATACAGTCTGCCCAGAGAAGCTTTTCCACTATGGGCAGACTTTTCAATTGAGTCTGGCTTTGGGAAATCAAAGTAATAGTTGTATTTATATCATGTATCATATTTAAACATACATAAATTCTACAAATATGTACAGTAGCTATTGAAATAGCTTTACTTCTGGCTCCATTGTCTGTCTGTTATAAGACGTGTCATCACAGCCATGTTTAAAGTACTGGTTACTTCCCAAACAGAGAAATGAAACTTAAAGTCTAAAGGGATTTGTGATGTCTCGTGGTTTTAATTATAAACAGTATCACTAAGGACAAATTCAAGGTTGTCTGCATCTGATAAAACCAGAACAATCAATCAGACGTGACGACTTGAAATAGATTTAATGTGTATATAACTGTCGTTGTTGAATTGTATAAGGTACTTGACATGGCCAGGACTTATTTTTTCCATTGGACACACAGTCAGATAAAAGACTGTTGCATTAGTCAGGCGGACAACTGGTGTCCTTCCTTTTGACTCAGAGGCTGTCTAACCTGAACTTCCCTAATTTCTGACCACAGATGTTAACGCCCTGACTTCTGTGGCCTGTCCAGCATATTCAGCACTCTGGATGTAAACAAGCCCTGCCATGGATCAGTATTTCTCTTCCCTGTACATTTACTGGTGTGTAACACTGGGCCCCAGAGGAGCTACACCAACTTCACTTTTTCCTCATCCACCTTTATTTGACATCTTTGGTTATTGCCTATTGATGTGATATTTTCTGACAATTAGAAAGCTACAAACAAAAAACACTTAAACAGAGTCTGTTAATTGCTTAATTGATTATCAGATCAGTTAATTGGCTTTAGATAAGTGTAATTTTTCCAAACAAAATACATTGTTTGCCATGTGATAGATCAATTATATTAATAGCTGTTAAATGTTGTAAGTATATACCTCAGACTAGTGCTGAGAATAGTTTTTTACTTCAGCATTGGTACTAACATTTTCAGTTTCAGTCACAAAAAAAACTTATTAAAAGGTTTGCCACAGAGCGCTACATCAGTAATGGCAGCGTTTGACAAACATGCACGCACAACTTGTACGGAGATAGAGTAACACATCAGCAGACACACACAGAAAAGTCAAGGGTGTGCTTCTTCTCACACGGCGTGGGCTCGACTCAGCTTGATGAGACAGGAAATCAATAACTGTTCAGCTAAGTCTGTGGGAAGAGGCTGCCAGCTAAGCATTCAACAAGGAGAGCATGAGAGATCTGTCAGGCTGCTCAAGAGCTAATTGTGTCATTAATTATTGACCATGACAACGGACAGTTATTGACACAGCCTGCAACAGCTGCAAGCAGTCTGACATGCAGTGTGAGACAGCTTCACATTTTGTATGTAGAGTTTGATTTGTCTCTCAGAGTTTGCAGAGAACATTTCCTGCCAGGGCCAAATTAAAGACAAATGTAGTGAAATTAAAAAGGAAAGGTGCTGATTTATTGCTCCAGCGACTGCGCAGGAACTTTAATTACATCCTCAAAACATATTTCAGTGCTCAAGTCTCCTAAAATTGATTTGCACAGCGTCAGGTCACAATATGCATGATATTTAGGCACTTTGCAGCGTGTGGTCGGGATCGTACAGTGTTATAGAAGGAAACCCATGAGTTCCCACAATGAGCGAGCGCTTGGCGTCAGTGGATGGAAAAAAAATACTCCCTCTCACAGAAGGAAACCTCCAGCAGAACCGCATTCAGGGTGGGAGGCCATCTGCCTCGAAGAAGTGGGACTCGAGAGAGACCACATACAGTTGTGTCTAACTGCTATATTTAAGCACACCAGGTTGTGTGGATGTAATAATAACAATTACACAACAGCATTTATTATCAATATGTTGATATATTTAAGTAAAATTATTTTTAATTATTAGCAGATGTTAGAAAATGTTTAATAATTATAAAAAACAATTACTACTAGCAGTAGTCAACAATTTATTTACTTCTAGAACTGACTTCTTATCCAAAAAGCTGCTTGCCCCCTAACTGAGCACTAGAGGGCCCACTATGCCTCAAAACCCGGTAGAAAGGTGACAATGGCTGATAAGAGGTGATAATAACTGACAGTCACAGCAAATTAAACTCAAATATAGTCGTTATTTGTTTTCCATTTCTTGCAAAGAAAGTCAGGGTTTAGGAAACAAAACTCTGCCTCTAGATCCCTTCTGTTGTCAAAACAATAAGTCAATGTTTGGTGGTGTGTTCTGAGGACAGACTTCCTGGAATAAGAACATTGTTTTAATCCCAAATATTGAAATTATAGCAAACGTTGTAGGCAAAGGTTAGATGTAAGTAGGATAAGAGACATCAGCCTGCGAGTCCTCTGCTAATGTGAGTCATAAAAAAGGTGGTTTTCCAACATAAGGAAATCTCCAAACCACTGAATTCAGGGTTTGATATCATGGGGATATCGTAAACACCATTTTCCAAATCATGGAAAATTGATTACAAAACATCCAAAACAGCTACATCAGCAACTATGCAATGTAAATCACTTAACAGTTGCCATTATAATTGGTACAAAGTAAAATTAGATTAGCAATTATTTGAAAAATATTGAATTTTTATTATTGAAAAATAAAATATTTTTTTACATACACACAGTTATACAGTTCATTTACTAGTTTGTGGTTCTGTCCGTTTCAAGAACACATTAATGTCGGAGTACGAGTGGTAGTTTACACCACTGGATATACACCTCTGGATTCTTTATTTAAAAAACCCTGCCTGTAAAAGTCAATAATTTTCTTTTGAAAGAAAAAAAGTACAAAAGAGCCCTGTTATGAGTTAACAGCAGAAGTAAAAAAAAAAAAACAATCTTGTTAAATTGCAGCTTTGGGTTTAAACCAACAAAGTGTACAGGCTCCTTTGCAGACATCTGAGTTTAGTTACAGCTGCCAAAGGAAGGAATGTCTGCTAGTTAAAACACTGTGTCAAGTTGAAATCACTACTGAACCTCCCGCAGGCACCAGGCAGCAGCACAAATAGCTCTGTGTTTTGACTGTACATTGCCCAGGCGGGCTTTACTCACTACCCACCGAATCAGTTCACGTTAACTGTACCCAGACCATATTAGAATACATGCATCGACATAGTGCATGGGACTAATAACAATGTTTATTCTAATTTTGGTGTATTAATTAAAATAATCATAAAGTGAGCAAAGGGAAGTTACCTCAGGGTGGACTCATTAACCTTCTCCAGATCTTTCTACTATTTGGGAATGAAAAAGCTAGTAAGTGGACCTTGAGTTAATATTAGATTCACTCTTGTCAAAATGTTTCCAATTAGTTAACTGTTTTTAACTTTTACACGTAAACAGAGTTACTCAGTGAATATGTGTATGGTGATTATTTACTATGCTACAGTTTAAGGCTGTTTAAAGGATTGCAATGCGGTTTTTTGTTTGTTAGCCCAGTTCTTGCCATGTAGACGAACTACATAGATTTTTCCATGTAAATATTTATATTATAAATTTGAATGGTAGTGATATTTTACCACAAAATTGGACTAATCAGATGCTTAATATGCGATCAGCAGTATTTTTTTTTGTCTCGGTTGTCGTTGCAAGTTTCCTAATGCGTTTTTTTATTATTTGCATAAATATATACCCGTAGGAGCCGATTTGTCTCCCTGTGGCCAGCAGGGAGCGGTATTTCAGTAACATACCGTTGTTCATCTGTTTGCTTTAAAGGGAGGGGCACAGCGTAAACACTAAACTTAAATATGCTCAAATAATGCAAAAATAAATATTTGTTAATGTTTCTTCATATGTCAGTCACGTGGCAACGTGGAGCAAATATTCAGTTAGACTGATCATATTTGCTCGAAACGTCATTCATATCCCCCTTCATTTTATTCTCTTCCAATAGAAATAGAACAATAAAGGAAAAGAACGCGTCTTTATGAATGGATGCCTCGGCTTTGATGTAAACACACGTTATGATCTGTTCTGGGTTCCGTGTCCGCGCGCAGTCATAATAACATCCAGATTTAGACTCGGTGATGATGTCACGCCGGGGACGCCAGGACCACGTGCGGGAGGCGGTGGGTTCGGGCTCGGGCAGGGTCGGACTCGGCAGTGACATCCTGTCCGGCACAGGCGCAGTGAGACTCGGGTCTGTGAGGACGGCTCGGAGCGGTGCAGGATCGTCCCGGTGGGAGCGACGCAGGACGCCTGCTGGCTGTGTTGATGTCACCGCGTGTCTCCCTCCACCCCCTCGACGATGATTAGCGACGAAGATGCGCCCGTCTGAAATTTCCGCTGACCTTCGCCTCAGCTCAGCCGCATCGAAGCACCGCGCAGCGCCGCCGCCTCGGCAGCGCCCCGGCCCCCGCCGCTGCCCCGCTTAACCCCCCGCTGTCGCCGCCAACACAGGCGCCTTCACCGCCTTCTCACCGCTGATCTCTGATTTTCTCTCCAATCAATCAAGACCGAGGCAGATGCCCCTCGCTCTGTCAGCCCGGCTCGTACTATGGTGGACTTTCCATCCCTCAGTCCTTACTGGCCTCTCCTCCGCTTCCTGGTGCCGCTGGCCATCACCAACGTTGCCATCGACCTCGGGGAGCAGGTAACGGCGGCTGTTTGTGTTTGCGCTGCGGGTCGCTGACCGGAGCGCGGGGGCTTTGCTAGCAGATGCTAACCGCTGTAACGCGTTTATTTGTTTTTCTGTAATTATTTTATTTTATTCCGCCTCCTCGGTGATTTGTTTCCACCGCCTCTGAGCAGTGCCAGGTCGGCCTAAGGCTCCTGGAAACACCGACACCGTCTGCGAGAGGTGACAGCGGGCTTTTTCGCCATGTTTTGTGATTTGGGTTCAGGCTGTAGCCGCGGTTAGCTTAGCCGGCTGATGTTGGGTGAAGATGTCCGTCAGGGTTTAACCTGCGTTACCCGGGTAGAGGAGACGCGCGCGGACACCGGAAGAAAGGCCCCTGTTTGTTCTGACATAAACAAACAAACACCGTCACTGAGTCCCTGCGCGTTTCATTGCTATTTAATCAACACCACCTGCGTTGTTTATCATTTGCCAAGTGATTACTCAGCGAATCAAAATCAGCTGGTTTGGATGTGATAATAATAATAATGATGATGATGATTATGGTGGATCATATGGAGAGATGAAGATTCACATTTTTTTTAACAGTGGTGTTTTCCTGCCTGCTCATTTCCTGTCGTGCGTCTCTCAGCCTTATGAATGATCCTCTTGCCTGAGGAGACACTGATCCAGATAGTGTGACAGTAAACACACACGCACGCACACACACACACACGCACACACACACACATTGAGGCTCGGAGATGTTAGGATTAAGCTTATGTAATGGAATCTGGTATAAATAGCACAGAAACCTGTACAGGAACACGCAGCTGGTGTTTGCTCTGTAGGTAAAAGTGAGTGCGAGTCATTTTTGGATGACGGATGTGTTGTCGTGTGGATCCTGCTCTGATGTGACCGTGGCAGGCAGAGTTTAGCTCCAGCCAAATGTCTCTTTTCATTACTTGTGTAAATCACATGCAGGCTTTTATATTTTCATTATTTGAATGCAGGATAGCCGGGGGCTGTTGGCGGGGCGGCCGCTGACATCTGGTCAGAGATAAAGTCACGCTAAGCCATAGTCATGTGGCCTGGTTCCCCTCGATGTGCTGTCTCACTCCTTCTCCACACCCACCCTCTGCTTTATCTTCTCCAGGCTCTCAACAGGGGCATAGCCACAGTCAAAGAGGATGCCGTGGAAATGCTGGCCAGCTACGGCCTGGCCTACTCCCTGATGAAGTTCTTCACCGGCCCCATGAGCGACTTCAAGAATGTGGGTTTGGTGTTTGTCAACAGCAAGAGGGACCGGAGGAAGGCGGTGTTCTGCATGGTGGCGGCTGGAGTCATCGCTTTCACCCTGCACATCTTGATAGGTGTGTGTTTAAGGGTTGTTTGTGCGCACATGATAACACACTGGGCTTAAACCACATGCTTTAAAAGAGAAGTTTTGGTAGCAGTGTTGTAGCCCCCTTCTGACAGCTGCCTTTCTGAGGACAGTCATAAATCCCTGCTCTCAGAAACGATTCAAATAGCTTCTTCATACTTGTGGATTCCTCTTTTTTTATCTATAGCCTATACAGATTTAGGATACTACATCATTAATAAGCTCCACCATGTGGATGACTCTGTGGGGAACAAGACAAGAAAGGCTTTCTTATACCTGGCTGCATTCCCTCTGCTGGATGCAATGGTGAGTTTATAGTATAATCCAACATAGTCCAACATTTCATTTCATTTTCATCAGGGCAACAGTACCAAATCAAAGCTTTGTTATTTGTTGAATAACCTGTTTTGTTGGAGTAACATCTCCGTCCGTTGGTCTGTCTGAAGGCGTGGATTCATGCAGGGATCCTCCTCAAGCACAAGTACAGCGTCATAGTCGGCTCGGCCTCCATCTCTGACGTCGTGGCCCAGGTAACAAGTCTTAGATTTTCATTTAAAAGCAGAAGGCCACAGTTTGAAAAACAAAAACTGTTTGTTTAATTTTGTTCTTTTGTTTTCCTGCAGATTGTGTTTGTGGCCATTCTCCTCCACAGTAACCTGGAATGTGTGGAGCCTTTACTCATCCCAATCCTCTCCCTGTATATGGGTGCCTTGGTCCGTTTCAGCATTGTCGGTCTGGGTTACTACTGTAACATTCACGACAATATCCCAGACTCCAGTGGACTTGATGTCGGGGTTGGTGCTGCCCTTTTCTTGTTAAACGGTTTAATATGTTTGTCACAGTCCACAGTATGGCAATAAAGAAAACTAGGACAGAAGTAAACGAGGCGCTGTTTTTTTCACCTCAGACCTTACGCACTCTCCGGATTAGCCAATCAAATCAAAGGAATGGTGGTGTTATTTGAGTGTGCCAATGACAAAATTAGAATTAAATGTGTTTTTAGAGCAAAGAAAGTGATTTGTGGGTTATGTCTTGGTCCCTTCAGGGCGACGCCACAATCAAAAAGATGCTGAGCTTCTGGTGGCCCCTGGCCCTCATCCTGGCCACTCAGCGCATCAGTCGACCCATCGTCAACCTCTTTGTGTCCCGTGATCTCAAGGGGACCTCGGATGCTACAGAGGTGGGTGCATCAGGGGTATAATTCACCAAACATATCTGATCTGTTGCCTTCTATGGTGACTACGTTTAATTTCTTTTCTCAATGATAACACCAGCAGTCTCACAGACTGTTGTTTAAAATAGGGGATCATAAACTGGGACATGATAGCTACGTGAAGCCTGCGGACTAATTGTCCCCTCAAGTTATTGCAGATGAAATGCCAGATGGTAACGGACTCCCTCTGGAGCTCTCCGGCTCAAAGAGACTACCACTGACTACTGTAGATAATATAGGGCTGTTTACCGGAATGGACTGGAAATCGTTGACACTCACTGGCTGCTGGTGGTTTGGGTGATTCACAGTGTTCATGTGAAACTCAGGACATGATCGCACTGAGTGAAAACACCCCTACTGATCCCACAGCCTTGTTGTTGTTCTGGGGACAATAAAGACCTTTAGGCTGTTGCTCAATGGTAAAAGTGTGGAAAAGCCACAGAAAGTGAAAGAGATGTGTGGCTTTCATGTTGGTTTATTGTTAGACACACCTGTCATTAATGTAGCTGTTTGCGGTGCCCGTAGTATTTTCAGCATTCACGTGGAGGCGTGCTGATGACTTATAGCTGCTGCGTCTTTGTCATTCCAGGCCGTGGCTGTGCTCACGGCCACATACCCTGTAGGTCACATGCCCTACGGCTGGTTAACTGAACTGAGAGCAGTGTACCCTGCATTCGACAAGGTAATCCAGACTCCCCCTGCATGTGTTTGCTACAGTGGTGACAAATTAGTGTCGATGTGTTTATGCCACTTATGTTCCTCTTTCATCAACAGAACAATCCCAGCAACAAGCTGAACGCAGGCAGCCCCGTCACCAAGTCTCATATCAAGAAGTTTACATTCTGCTGCCTGGCTCTGTCACTCACGGTAAGATGCCGGTTGCATAACGGGCACTGGGACGAATCAGCTCCAGAGGAAAGTGTGGTTAATGGTTTGTTTTTGGGGTCCGTGTTACGGCTGGAGTTCTTAAAAATGAAAGCTGAAACAAATAAATCTGCTGTAAATCGGATTGTCATTTTAATTAATTAATTTGAATATGTACCGATCTAGTCGATTAGCAATGAGCAAAATTGTGAGTATTTGCAGCATTTGTCCTTTTTTATATCTTTAACTTTAAATGAAAAAAAAAACAAGTTGAAGACGTCATCCTCAGCTTTGACAACAACATGGTGTTTTATTTTATAAGAAAATAAAGGATTAGAGTGCGCGTCTGTAATCTAGACACAATGTTGTAGACACACTTTGGTAAATGATACAGCCAGCAGAAGGTTTCAGTGGTCATATTCATAATGAGAAACCCCATCTCATTGTGTGTGTTTACAATCTAAAGTGTCCTTGAAATTTGACCTCTGGGTGTCAGTTGTCCTTACACGGTGCCCTGCAGAACCTCACAGACTCAGCAATGCACTAAAACACAAAACCATACTGTGTACACTTAGTGACAACGTGTGTATAACAGCTTGTTGTTTGGTTTTCTGTCACAGATATTCAGATAGCTCAGAGATATTTGATGACGCAGGTTCAGCTGCCCATGTTCATAGTGATTGGGGTTAAGAGCTTTGTTGCAGACACATACTCAATGTACTTTTCCTTTGCTGTCCTGTTGTGGTTTCAGGTTGCACAGGGACTGAGACACATTAAGGTGGAATTTGTGAAGAGGCAAAGGGCTTTTGCCCCCCCCCCTCCTTCCAGCCAGGCTTTCTGAGCTTAATAAAACAGGCATTCACGTAAAACATATCAGTTAACGTAGTTTTAAAGCCCCTTGCAGGTGTACTTCTCTGTTAAGTAATGAGCGGCGCAGTCACAATATGTTCGCTGCTGCTTAATGTTGTTGTTTTTTTGCAACATTTTCGGATAATTATGCCTGCAGAGTCATAACAACACAAAAGGAAGCTGTTATGGATGCGGTCCAAAGTGAATGTATGCAAAGTTAAAGGAATCGTTCGCCTCAGTTCAGTCCTATGAGCTGAAACATGAAAAACAGGAAGTGCCTGGCCAAGGTTGGGTCTTTTTGGGGCGGAGGAATAGAATGGCACACCAGATGTGGAATCCCAGAGCTGTAAACATGTATGTCAGGGCTTGTGTTCAGCACAGCATAGCACGCACACAGGTATGCACTGCAGTGTTGTTGAAAACATGAGCTGACAGGCGTCGTGCCTGAACTTGCTCTGATTACAGATGAGGACAGGATAACGCAACAGAAAACGGCAGCGGAGGAAGACACAGTGTATGAGAACAAACCAGGCAATGTCCTGGAAAACAAAACAAAACAATTTCCCCTCGGAAAAAAAAGGCTTGAAGCCGTGAGTGTGTTTTGAGAAGCCACAGCCGAGTCATGGGAAAGTACAAGTCAGATCACGCTGCCTTTTTTTCAGCTTAGACTTGAATAATTAAATCACCTGTCTGTGTTGAAACATACAGACAGAAACATACGTACGAGCAGCACAGTCGGAGTGGAACCAGAAAAACTCTTTTTACCGACCCTGATGTTTGTTCCAAGTATGAAGTGCAGGGAAGCAGTCTTTGTACACTTCTTTTTCAAACAACTGATGTATTCATATTCAGATCGGACAGGTTTATACGTCTGATCATACAGTCATAGCTTGGAGAGGCTTTGGTAATTGTTCCTGCGCCGCGGCGACTCAAGACAATAACGTTGACTGTCATGCGTTTGCTCGCTCGCTTGTTTCATGTGAGCTTCAAAGGCCCACATTCAGTCCCCCTGAGTTAACGAATTAATGAAATCTAATGAGGTGTGCAGAAATTAATTTGCTTTTGCTCGTTTTGTGTCCAGCTTTGTTTCGTGGTGTTTTGGACGCCGCACGTGTCAGAGAAGATCCTGGTCGATGTCATCGGAGTGGAATACGCTTTCGCCGAGCTGTGTGTGGTCCCGCTACGAATTTTCTCCTTTTTCCCTTTGCCAGGTAAAACACTCGATATGATGTCATCGCTTCTTCCAAGCACCCGCTGTACAGTATTCTACTTTCTGCTGTGTCTTTCATTGAGCCGTAGCTCGGGACAGTGGGGTGATGTTTCCACATTGTGTATGTGTGTGTGTATGCAGTGACTGTTCGGGCTCATTTGACTGGATGGCTCATGACCCTGAAAAAGACCTTTGTGCTGGCCCCCAGCTCAGTTCTCCGCATCATTGTCCTCATCACCAGTTTAGTTGTGCTGCCTTATATGGGGTAAGTCAACACCTCAGAGAACACTGTCAGGGTCACATAGGTCGCACACTGACTCAGGCACATTGTTATTTAATTGTGTTGTGTGTTATTCTGGTCAAATGGTTTTCATATCTCATTTGTATTTTTAACAGGATTAAATTTGAAAAAGTAAAAACTGTTGAATAAGTTTACGGATCTGCACAGAACCTGACATCATTTGTTTTTCAGGGTTCATGGGGCCACGCTTGGGGTTGGATCCCTCTTGGCCGGTTTCATAGGGGAGTCGACAATGGTTGCCATAGCAGCGGGCTACGTTTATCGACAACAGGTGAAAGCACGTTAGTTTCAGGGTCATTGTAAATGTGAAAGTACACACCTTTTTTCACTTGTTTTTGCAAGCCCCATCAGCAGCTATTTTGTGCCAGGTGTGTCGCCCGCTTCTAATCGCCCTGTATGGTTTGAATAGGGATGAAATTGAAAGTGATCCAAGCATGAATACATGCAAGGGAAAAAAAAGACCTTTGAAACCTTTCATCTGCGTCAGATTTATTTGTCTGGCTCGTTAACCATTATTCTGTTCAGAGCTTTTAAAATGGAGGTCTGTCATTATACAAGAATTAAAATTTGGGATGTTAACTGGAAAGCAGTGGCGTGACTGGCAGCTACATCATTAGTCAGCTTTAAAGGCGGCAGAGGAGAAACCTTTGGACAGCATCACGCCAGCTGTTTTATTACATTATTATATCTGCTTGATGTTTTTCAAACTCCTAACCTTACTTAATCCTATTCTTTATAATGGAACAATGTATGACACAATTGATGTAAGTAAGAATAAATACCTCACAGTGCTATTGTTCAAGCTCAGACTGCAATCTGGTGTCTCACAGAAAAACAACGAGATGTCCAACGAGCTGGTGGTGGAGGGTGAGGACTCTGCTCCGATGAGCGAGGTGTGCTCCAGGACTCCGATGGACGCCATCGAGGAGCTCCAGGAAGAGGAGGAGGAAGAACAGGAGTGAACTCTGACAGCGGACTCAGGAGGTAAAGCCAACTGCTATGTGGGACTTTGTTGAGGAGGAGGCCGTCGTGTGGCAATGCTGCAGAGCTGAGAGGACTTGAGTATGATCTGGTTTCCGAGGTTCTCCTGATGAAATTGAACTTTAAGTCAGAGTGATGAGTGGCGAGGTCTTCTTCATGTCGACCGACTCGCCATTCAAACGCACACTGTAAAGAAAGCCATGCACTTCAAAGTGTGAATCCATCAGCGTAAATAACCTTCGTCTTCCGACCTTTTCAACAGTTCATAGTTTTGCATCATGACATTAGCGGGTGTATTAACCACTTTCCATGTGTTTACTGGTAATCAAGGGGAAATCGACGAAGGAGAACTTCTCCTCCTCACCAGCGAGAATGAAACGTCTGTCGGGTGATTAAGGAGTTTGCCAAAGTAGAGTTCATGATTTTATGTTGTTTTATCAAGATTAAGTGGGAAGGCCTTGCTTGATTTCACATATAGACATGTTGCGGGACTTTGTTGGGTTGTGCAATCGTATTTTACATACAATGGTGTACAGATTATTGTTGTTTCATAGAGGTATTGCAATGTGTGTATTTAATTGCCCAGAGGGGTCAGGAATCCCTTGTTATATCATTGCGCGTTACAGAGTACAGTTTGATTGTTCACTTCTCATGCAGTCTGGGAGTCGCATCTAATATTGTTTCAGCCAGCAGTTTCCTGGTGGTATTCAGACTGTCGTATGTACTGTATATACTGTATAGGCATTCTTATTTGGCATATAAATTGCTTCATTATTATTGCTTTGACTTTATTTTCTTGATTATTTTTTTTCTCATGTACTGAACAAAAACCCAGAATGTGGAAAAGATATTTTCAGTGGAATCCCTGCCCTTTGCCACGAGCAGTACACAACTATTGAAACTTTTTTTTAATCATAACAGAACGTTTCATGTGTTTCAGGAAACGTGTGGGAACACAATTGCCAGTTTATTAGGCACGCCTAGCTAAAACTACAGTCTGAAGTTGGTAATGCTGTTGTTTTGTAGAGGTAATATAAGAATAGCACCACAAACATCACTTTCAAACAGACGTACATATTAACCTGGGATCTGAGTTTGTTATATGCATACATTAGCCAAAAAGTTGGAATTAAAAAGGCTGAAACAGTTTGATATTGTCTTGAGACCTGACTCATGAGAGGAAAAAAAAGCTAATTCACAAAAATTCATTTTATTTAATTGGCATTGAAAAACTGAGAGTGCAGGGACATTCCTGCAACTGGCACAATCACGTTTACTGAAAACCCTTCACCTGCTCTGAAATGAGGGCAAGGAACTGTCCTCTTATGACTAATAGCCAACATTCATTCTTATTGTGCATTATTTCTAAGGCAACATGGAGGACCAAGCGAGCCTTCAGTTCTAAATCCAGTGGCTGGTGGTTGGGACTCTTGCCAGTATTTGCAGCAACATTAGCATTTTTTGTTTCCCCTTCAGAACAGCTTGGTTAAAGGCAACATGTTACACATTGCATCTCTCACATTAACACACACACACACAGATCAAAACAAATCACACCTCTGACCCACTGGCTGAGAGTAATTCTCTGAGTGTCAGCTGGGGTAAACCTGATAAATCATTAGACGAATCCAGCTGTTTCACTTATGACAGACAGACACAATTTAAAATAAGTTTTTGGAGATAATGAAAAAAAGAATAAGTTAACATACAAATCAAAGTGCCCAAATTCCAGTGTAAACACTAGACTACTAAAGATTTTGTTTCTGTTGGCAGCACAGCTCTGTTTGATCAGGTTTTTAAAGAGAAAACTCAACAAGCTGCTAAGAAAATGTTGGCATTTGAAACTCAAAATGACACCCAGCAGTTAATCTGTGCCGGACGGAGATGACTCCACAAGATTAGAAGCACATTTTACCCTTATGTACATGTACCCAAATAGAAAACTGTTTATACAGTACAGTGTGTACAAAAGTGTGTAAACCACAACTTGTACAGGGTCTCAGAATCAGCATACTTTTAAGGACTCAATCCAACATTTTTGGAAACGTGCCTATTTGCTTTCTCACAGATGTAGATGAGAAGAGTGACAACAGTCTAATTTCATAATGTATTAACCTACAGTCGGCAGATGGTTAACTGAGCATGAGGAAACCGAGTCTGTGCAAAGGTAAGCAAACCTGATTAATAACTCTGTAACGCTCAATTAGATCTCCTTTGTTTGAGCCCACAGTTACAGCAAATCTATGGAGAAGGAAAGACAAAACAGACTCTTGCTGATTCATGCTCATCCTCTGTTGCTGGCAGTAGCGAGCGTTTGCTCCTGTTTACTTGTTTTGTGTCGACTTCTCATCTAACTCTTAGCAGGAAGACTTAGAAGCCTCCTGAAATGATTCCTGTAATTGGCTTAAATCTATTCATCTTGATCAACCTGAGGGCTGTTTTGTTTGTATGGCAGGAGAATTGTTTGCAGTGGCATCAACTCGAGTAGAGGTCCATGTGTAGCTCTTCGGCTTCTACAACTGGTACGTTGTAGTGGCGGTCGTCCTCCGTGACGAGGCTCACCGTCGGCCAGTCGTCCTTATGGTCGTCTGGGTAGTAGGTGACAAACTCCTCTGTGTCTGCCTTGTACAGTCTGTAAACTTGAATGGTGCACTCCAGGGCATAGCCGAGCAGGAACATCTCCACCTACACAAAGCATGAAGATAATTGCATAGTTCCAAAGGAAGTCAGGTTACACAGCACAATGTTTAATCAGATGCTTGAGCATGTGACATTTATGGTGGGGTTTCTTTATGGAAACCATCATTTAATAGCTCAGTGCCTTCATGAAAACACCTTATTACCCCAATCTCATGGATGCAGAACATTTTGATCTTAAAAAACAGAAGCCAGTGCAAGCATGGACATGTTTTTCTTTCACAATCATTAGGGGTGTAAGATACAGGGGGAAAAAAATATATCTATTATTTTTAAAGATTAGTCATAACAGTAATCAGACAATATTCTTTACTTTCTTTTTTAATGCTGTTAAAACTCTCCGAGCTCACCAGGGCATCTATGGATGGACAGAATGTTTCAGAACAACAGCACTTGTTTATTTTCTTTAAACTTAAGCATTCAAGAGAATCCCAGTCAAACTCCAATGTAGAGACATTAAATGGGTAAACATTCAGGTTCTCTGCTCTGACATCACGTGTGCAGCAGACAACAGTGTTTCCCCTATATGCGCCGCATATGTGCGCACATGTGTCTCCAGCGTAAAAGTAAAATATTTCTTCTGTTTTCTTAAAACTATCTGCTCGTCCTACTTTGGTCTTATCTACAATAAAATCTCTACTGTCAAAATGACTCAAGTCTCAGTTGTTGTTGAAACAGGAATTAGATCCTGTTTTAATACAAAACTAGCTGTACTAAAGAAAAAGGATCTCAGCCGCTACAAACCTTAAAAGGTTCATATAAACACTTGCTATGTTAACTGTGATGCTAGGTTTCTCTCACCTGCTCCAGCCCAGCAGTGAGGCCCACATGGCGCAGATGGTTGGAGAGGAAGGAGCGTGGACAGTCTGACGAGTCTCGCGCAAACAGCAGCCAACAAAATAGTGGGACATCTCCACCCTCCTGCATGCAGCTGTGCAGCTCCACCGCTCTGGCCAACATCAGCAGCTTAAGTGCCTCCAGCAGCCCAAGTTCTTCTTCTCCACCCTGAAACACTCGCTCACACAGTTGCTGCCGCTCCACATCAGAGGGACAGTCCACGGCTGCCTGCCACTGGATGAAATCAAATACTGTTTATAAAAAGGTATTTATTTGAGCTTGGCATGTTTGCGGATTTGCTGTTTAAATGTTTTAATTCACTGTAAACTTTGTGTCCGGTGAGTATACAATCTGAATGTTTGCTGTGAAAATATTATTATGATGACAAAGGTCTCAATTGTGTTTTATGTGATATTCAGGAGCGACTGGTTTTTCGTGTTTGTCATCCTGTCATCCTTCTTTGAAAACAGAAAGCATATGGTGACAGATTAACTGAGATTATAATTGCACTCATTATTAAATTCACTGTATATATGAGAGAATGATAGCGAGGGCTGCCTCCACAGACGACAGACAATCTTGCAAGGTTCTAGATTTATCTGTCACTGGTTTACTTGAAGGAAAAGGCGATGTGAAAAAGGGAATAGTAGTAGACTTTAGTTCCTGGAATGTCACGTCATTGACATAAACACAGACTATTGCAGTCTATTCCAAGTGTAGCTATATCTGATCCATACTGTCAGGCACAGACAGACGACAACCTCTCATTATGCAACTGACTTTGGAGAAAAAAAAAAGTGAGTAGTAAACATTGGTTCCTGCCAGTTGCTGAGGCTCACTATAAATTCAGCCCAGGGCACCATACTGTTATAGTAAAGAGGCACTGTGGTTTTAACAGTTCAAACTGAGTCTTTGAGGGCTGAGGGTCCATCTATCCTTGCAAATACTTTAGAGAATAACAAGTCTGTGTTAATGGCACAGGAAGAAAGCCACGAGGGATGGAGTCATGCAGCTTGTGGAAAACGGCCTCTCTTTAACATATGGTACCAATCGCATCCAAAAGCCCTGTGGATGAATATCAATACCCTCAGTGTACACTGATGGCATATAAATAGTGCTGTGGTTTTCTCTCGCCGTGTCCACTACCTTATTTCTTAGAAGCTCCATGTAGCTTTTTAGCTGCTGGGTGACATCTCCCGTCCCATCTCCCTGCAGGCACTTTCCAGGAAATGTCCACTGACTTATCAGGGCTTCCTGTGCCTCCAGTGGCTTTGGCAGCTGTAATCACAGAGAACTAAATTGGTAGGATTTAAAATCAGCTTAATTATGAACAGAGTTTTACCCTTATTCTTCAAGCTCTGCCAATGCTGAGAATGCAGCATTAACCACTGGTCAACTGATACCATCTCTTAAAAGCATATACCATTGCAGTGTCCTCCCATTGCAGGCACACAGGCAGGTGGGTGCTGTGGGAGAGCACCTGGAACAGTGTGGCTCGTAGTGCACAGTAGTTGTCCCCCCTCACTCTCCTCACGCTGCTGAACCTCTGGGCCATCTCCTTGTAACCCTGGAACAGCAGACGTGAACACAACAGGAAGTCTCACAGCCATTCATGTGAAAAGATAAAGAAAGTACAACTGGCTTTAATCTGAAACTCTTGGTCCTTAGAGCTCCAGGCAATGACCTTTCTGATGAGAGCACTTTTGGCAGTATTTCCTTTCCACTCCCTCTCGCTGTAAGACAGAATATTCACCGCCGGAGCCAAACTGCATCTGTCCTCCACCTTTAAACCTGAGTCAGAGAAAGACGAAAGAATGTGATGGCCAAAACAAAAGGACTACTGTGTAGGTTCTATGTGACAACACAAACGTAGCACTACACCGTGATGTAGTTTACTTGTGTCAATTTGTGATTTGGATGTACTGACATGTAGTTTCAAACACGGACTGTCCTGGTTTATTATTTTGTGACAGCTCCTCTTCCCCTCTGTACAGGTCTTCTTCACTAAAAGGAAAAATAAACACATGACGAAATGTCATATCCCAAATTCTTACGGTTTCACTGTGGCACATTCCTAAACTACAATAAACATGTACATTAGTTTCTTAGAGTCAGCACAGCAACACATTACTATATCTCTGGGAATTAAATAAAACCTAATTTAAAAATGGGGATCAACATGAGACCTTTAATTAACTGAGATCACATTTATGTCTGATGTACAAAATATCTAAACAAACCTGTTTCTCAGGTGAGAGTCAACTGATTCTTCCTTCTCAGTGACAGGTGCCACATCGACCGTGACATCAGTGGCTGTGCAACCTGCGGGCTGCTCCTCTTTTCCGGTTACCTCCTGCATCTCAGTATTTTTCCAAGCCTGAGTTTCAGTCTCCATTGCATCCTCCTCCTTTGCTTTAGGGACATCTCCATTTTTATTCTGCACTTTCAGGTTCGTATCCTCCTCAGTATCTTGATTGATTGATGAGGAGGAGACCTCAGTAGCTTGGTCTGTATTCTGCTCGGACTTTGAGCTGGACAAAAAAAATCTGTCTGTTACGTTTCTTGCTTTATGTACTACCAAAGCTTCCCTCTTATGCTTCATATTATAACAACATGACACAAAGTGTGCAACATGACAAACGAGTTAACTGTACAATAATTGTGGAAAAAAACAAGATACAAAAACAAAATAATTTAAAATACCAAAGGAAGATGAGTCTTAGTCTAACAAGCTGTGGTATATTTACACCCCCTAGTGGCCACGATGGAATAATCAAAAACATAAATAAACAGATTACGCAAACAAGCATCTTGTTTTGATACCAGTGACTGTGAACTGACTGACCTCTCCATGGCGTCTGCCAGAGCTGTGGTCTCTGACTCCCTGACAGAGTTGGAAGGCTGTTGCTCCTCACCACTGTGGCTGAGTCCTGTGGGATCTGATCCAGGAGGAGACGCAGAGACATCATGGCTTTTTATGTCTTCAGGGCCAACCTGCTTGCACACTGAAGAACCGCCATTGTCTGAATCCTCTCTCACAGCACTGGACCCAGGACAATGGGAGAAAGAAAGAAATAAGTCACTGACGGCACAAAGGCAGCACTGAGCAATAAAGAATAGACAATTTTGCCTGACTACAAACATTAATTTCACCAATTAACCTTTTCTTTCCTTTTTTTAAATTTCCCAGGGGCAACCAATGTCACTTACCAGCCTGTAGCCTCTTTGTTGATTTCCTGCGTTACCGCAGAGATGGAAATCACCTGGGCAGGTGCTGCAGACAGCTGAGTGTTTGGCACTGATGACACTTCACTCTTTTCAGAAAACTCCCCTGATGGCTCGGCCACAGCAGAAGTAACCTCTGAACCTTCCTCTCCTGTATCGTTATGAGAAATGTGCATTGTGATGTGCTCTGTTGTTGAGGTTGTTTCAGTATGGGAAGGCTTTTCAGGGCTGGCTGACTCAGCTTTAGGGGAAATATTGACTGAGATTCTGTCCTTCACAGAAGTTGGTTTTACTTCTTCGGGCACCAGATTAGTTTCTGTAAAAACCTCCCACGGAGCTGCAGGATGGGCTTTGTTATTGGAGTTTAAAGTGCAATGCGAAAGTCCAGTTTGTTCCTTGTTGTTTGAATGTTCCTTCATATCTTCATCTTGTGCTCTTGTGGAGTTTTCTTTGCATATTACCTTTTTGGAGGGAGAGGCCATTGCTGTTTGAATGCTTTCCTTCATCAGGGGTCTGTTCTCCTGCGTGTAATTCAGCTCCATCTCTCCATTCTCTGCACCCAGGTTTGTCTGCACTGCCTCCACCTTTTCTTCCACCTTTATATTGGCGTCATCATCCTGTTTTATCCTGAGTGGAACAACAAAGACACAATAAGCAACGACACACTGAACAACACATTTTCAGGCACACAAATTAATAGTAATGCGTATTTGTCCCAAGTAGATATGTACGTGACCACAAATAAGACGTTACAAAATGTCTGTTGTTCTGTAGGTGGGGGAGAGATGTGCGACTAATACTAAAACACTCATATGTGTCTCTGCATCAACTATCAGAGCCTGACACCTAAAAGAAAGATTCCGCATTCTGAAAGTTTTCAAAGTCCCTGGAAGCCCCCTAGTCTCACATGTTATCTCTGGGTGCAACTCTGTGGTGTGTTTGCATTTCACAACCTACACAGAACTTTCCCCTTTCTCGCTACAGCTTTAAATGGTATTTTTTCTCAACCAATGTTTGTCGACCTTCTGCATTGAAAGATAAAATTCTTATCAGAGCCAAAACAAACATTAAAATCTATCTATTATTTCCACAAAGAATGCTAGTTTGCATGGGATAGCACTATAGCTGTTTTTATTGCAAGTGCTTTACCACTGAACAAGGAACCGTTGTACGACCAGTACTAAGTTCCTGGTGAATCTTTTTACCCCATTAAAGTCCCTGCTTGGGGGGTAATATCCCTTCCCTGGAGGCTTGGTGTTTTGGAACCCTTTAATTCCTTAAAAAATGTTAATGGGACCTCATATTTACCACACACCTTATGTGACCAACCTGCAGAGTAACACAGAAAGAACATGAGTTGCCTCACCTCATGCCATCATCTCCATCTGGACAATACGTGTCCTCTTTAACTTTTTCTCCTGTGGAAACTGTAGCCTTTGAATCATTTTTCAGTAACCCGCTTCTTTCCTCCAGGCTGCCACAGGGAGTCTCAGCGTGACAGCAGTTCCCCATCTGCCTGCTCCCTCTTGTTTAGAAGTCAGACAGGCTGTTGGCTGAATGATGACCACCCGTCCAAAACAAACGCAAGCGACCTGATGAGTCGCTGAACCTTGAAGACTTCAGGAGTCCATAATGACCCAAGTCAAGCTGCTGCTAAAGCCAGGAAGCAACCATGTTTACGTGTGGTGATGGGGTGGATACCTGAAAGTGAAATGCAACATTACTGACGACTGAAACAGCGTGAACTGGTAAGGATATATTTTTTTCCATTTTTGATTAACCTGACAAATATTTTTCTGATTAACCAATGACTGGGGCATTTTGTGGCAAACTAGGTTAGTCTGTTGTAGATTTTTTGTTCAAATCTTTTCTTTGCTATGAATCATCCCACAACAAAGGCCTCGAAAATTATTTTCAGCCTGAGACATTTAATATCTGATGCTTGCAACCTAATTAACTACGTAGGCTAAGAAAAGACATGGTTGCTGCATAACAAAAACATTACATTAATTGGCTACGATACATTATTATAAGGCCAAAGAAAATTCTAATATGACAGCGATATTTCACTCACTTTTTGATCATGTTTTTTTGAACGCTGTATGGTTTGCAACAGTCATTTATAATCTAGAATTTCTATCTTTCTTTTTATACGTAATTTATGACGTATAATGTGTTGCTTTTGTGAAGCTCATTGGGGCGTTAAGTTTATCACGGCACTGAATAGCAGGGACCAGAAACTGCCACAGAAAAAATAACTTACACAACTCTCACACAATCATCAGCATACTAAACATATTTGTTTGTAACACCGTTTGCCACAAAAACGTCTTGTTATGTTTAATAAAGTGTTGTATTTTCTATTTAGGTAGTGACATGCAGACTCTGACACTAAGCTCTGAACAACACGTACTTTATTACATACTATTAAACGACAGCAATCACAGCTACCGGCTACACCCCGTTGTTAGTATAAATACGAGGTAATAACTACACAAGCATACGTCACTGCTGCATTAACCCATAATACATATGATAAGGACAAACATATACCTCTGTTGGGTTTTATTTGGAGACACAGTCCACAAGCTGACACTCATGTAGCTCCTTATTCTGTTTCACTTTAGGTTAGCTGGAAAATGGGCTGAAGTTAGCTAGCCAGCTAGCTGCGGTAAACTTACGCACAAACATACGGCACTTAATAGGGACGCCACTCGTGGGAAACGCCGCTGTCGCCGTGGTAACCTTCTCCTGCGACTACACCTCTATCGTTTATTGTGGCACATTTTATAAAAAGCGTGTTTTACTGCGAGACATGTGGTATTGCGAAGCTTTAGCTTAGCCGGAGCAGCGGGGTCACGGCTCTGTCCGACCGCATGACGTCATGTTCAAGTGCGACGAGAGCGCAGCTGCGTTCATGTGTCCCTCGGAAACTTAACTTTTACATTGTACTGTAAGGACGGTGTTAATTTCTGGTGAAGTCAGCCACTGATAAAAAATACCTTAGTTGTTCCAACTTCCAAAATGTTACCATTTTATTATTTCTTCTTCTATAATGTGTGTAAACAAGAAATTAAAATTGTCCTAAACCCTTTTTAGTGAGTTTTCTTTTGTTTGTTTGTTTGTTTGTATGAGTTTAAAGAAGGCCTCTTCCTGATTACTAAAGCAAATGAATAAAAATTAATTGCTTAAAAAATATATGACTGATAATATGATGGATGCGTTTTATTCCTGTTTACTACAAATGTATGAGAGCAGAAGTGCAGTTAAATATAGCAAAACTATTTTATTATCAAACATTTCTTAGAAATGTGAAATAACAAAATGCACATTATTTACAATACAAGCACTTTAACCAGTAAAACCTGGTTTCTTTAGTTAATGTGCCTGTCTGAGCATCATCTGTCTTCAAACATTGTGTGATTGTGTCACTGTAGGTTCTTCAGTTCCCGTATATGATGGACCAGCTCCTGTGGCAGTCCCAGCTCTGACACTACGTCCTCGCAGTGCTGCAGGAGGAGGTTTAGATCTTCACCTGAGCAGGAAGGGCTGTCTCTCAACCCTGGCCTGAGTTTTTGTGGCTGCTGAGAAGTGTCCAGGTCCATTTTTTCTCCTCTTCTACAGCAATCATTATCTTCACATCCCTCTGCACAACTGTCCCGATCTGCCTGCTCCACCTCCAGATCCTCCATACTCTCCAATACGTCGTCAACATGGGGAGGAGGACTCTCCATGGCCTTTTTGATCCCGTCTATGATTTTCTCTTCATGTTGTGAAACCCGCTGCAGGAGCTCAGTCACACAGGCTGGGACAGGGCTTTCCGGATCCTGTATCTGGCACCAGCAGCATATGGCACTGCAATGAGACATACAAAGAGGCATCAAACACCATCAGATACAATGGCCCAGAGAAGAGACTGGACTTGTCTGGACCTGACATCAATAGTGGTCAATACAAAATAGGGTCTCATGATGTTTCTGAGGAGAAAAAAAAGGCTGAAATTCCTGAAATTACCTGGCGATGCCTTTGAGTCGACCCACAGCCACAGTCCGAGCTGCTCCTTCCCTGTAGCCCTGGTTGAACCCGGTCTGAAGCGTGGCCTCCTCCCCGGCAGTGGCTCCGTCTACATAACCATCCTGTCCGGAACACACACGGCGTCAGTTAGACTGGGACAGGGCCACTACAAACAGGCAGTTTATAATAGGTCCATTAGCTTTACCCTGACTCGCTTCTTCATGTTGGACATCCACTCTTTGCTCTGAAGCGCCAGCTCGTCCGCAGTCTCGTCGAAAACGTCATCAGTCTGCGCCACAGCTTTGACCCAAGACATCGCTGGTTTTTAATAAAGAATCAAAACACACAAAAACTACAGCTTTAACCTGCTGCTGTTTCTGTGGCGTTTGTACGGCGACACAACAGTTCAGACTCCACAGCGTCAGCATGGGCTGCGTGATGACGTCATCATCCATCGCCGGAGAGACGCCGATATTTTAATTCCACACGTCAATGTCATATTTCAGCACCTGCTTATTTGTGATAAAATATATGATTGATTGGATGATGTTAAAATGTTAAATCTGCAACAGTGCTAATAAATAAAATTTTATGTTGGGGCGTATTTTTCCTTTAAGACTTACTCCTTCTGCGGTGTTATTGTGAAGTGAGAAGCTGAAAAGTGGCCCATGCTGCCATCTAGTGACATCACACTTTTGTCATCACATAATCACATGATAATATTTTTAATCCGGGAGGGGGCGCTAAAGCTTCACTGGAAACGTGACTGTGGTCAATTCAGGTATGATTTTCAATAATTGTGCCGTGGTTGACTCGTGAGCTGTGGGAAATGATCCAATTTCACTTCATTAGTCCAAAAATGATGATTTAGTCACTGCAAATGATTGTTCTGCGTCTTTGCCTGCAGAGTAATCACATACTCTACCTTGTCAATGGGGGGCAGTAGGTAGCGCAGTAACGACTTTGTTAATTGAAGACAATCGAATTGCTCCATGCGGAAGTCCGGTGGTTGCTTCCGTTCAACGTGCGTCTGAATGAGCTGCGGGAGAAAACTAAAGTGTCACTGACTCATCAGAAGTGCCATGACGCAAAAGCGCATGCAAATTGACGAGAGGCGCGCGAGGCCGGTGTACATGACAGGTGTACTTAAGCATCTGAATGAACTGAACACGTGAATGCAAGGCCGGAAGGAGAAACCTGCTCACAAGCACAGATCCAATAAACGAGTGTGTTCTGTCAACAGCATCTGGAAAGTACCAACCATGACATCAGGAGACAGTGTGGGAGATAACAGAGGAACATTGGGGAACTCTGGAAGGAAAAGTTGTCATTTTATTTCCCATGAGCCTTCACTGGACTTCCGGACTGGGTTCGAGACCCATACAGCCCAGCAGCAGTTTGTGGAAGGGACATGACTTTGTAGGAGCAGGAGGAACCGACTGGACTGAGCTGCCGGGAGACCAGCTGTGTTCATCTGACCAGGCCCAGGTTCACTCTGAGTGAGTACAAACAAATGGCTTGTTTAAATTGTCATTACATGTCCTGCGTTAGGCTATAATGTGTGATTTTGTAACATCTATGGTCGGTGGTGTGACGTGTTTCTGATGTAAACAATGTGCCATGACTCAAAAAAGGTTGAAAAACACTGCAAAACTCAAAAACACCAAACACCAACACAACTCCTGAACATAGAACATAATAGTTTTATCATCATCCAAATTTTCTTAATCAAGACCTGTGTTTAATCTGATCTCGTTTTTGTCTTTTGATAACTTGCTAACTTGCTAACTTGTATGTATCTGCTGTTTGTTTTGATTTTGACTTTAACGATACAGAGGAAACTATGAGACAGCACCCCAGGTAAAACATACAGTATTTCATTTTTGCCCACATCTGTTTGGACTCGCAGGCAAAGTTTTTCAAACACTTTTCTGCAGAGGAAACTCTTCAGTCATGATGCCGAGAAAAGAAAAGATTAATGAGGTTTAGACAAAACATGGAAAGTAAACTCTGGGTTGCCAGATAAATCGAAGCATCAAACGTTGGTTCAAGCAATCCGTCTATGTCTTGGGCTCAACAAATAAAAAACAAAACAAAAAGTTAAAAAAATAGTTCTTATAGCGTCTCAAAACAGTTAAAATAAAACGCCACATGGGGGGAAATGCGCTTTTCTGTGCATATTTGAACTTATACATACTGGAAAACATAACTTGCATTTAGTTACATCAAATCAAATCAGGAAATATCGATTAATTAAATACTGATATTAAAGATTTCTGAGAATATGGAATTAAACACAACGTTTATGAAAAAATACACCTGTGCTATTTTGTATATGCTTAAAATTAAAAAGCCTTTCGGTTCAAAAGGGTGCAAAATCTTTCCATAAACGAATCGCAAATCATGTCTTTTCTTCAATGTTGAAATTAAATGAAAACACGCTAAGTGCCGCCTGAACGCTCCGGCTGTTCACGCCAGTGTCCAGTGCATCTTTGCATCTTCCCGTTCACGTTTTCAAACAAAAAGAAATGTCATCCATCATGACAAACACATTATCCACTCATCAATAAAGCATCTCACTCCCCTTTTCTCTCTGTTGAGTAAAAAGGGGACGGGGTGGGGGTGTGTGTTTATTTTCAGATTTTCTCATTCTTCATGCCATGCTTTATGGAAACACGAGAGAGACCAGATGGGGAGGAAATGCATTTCACCTTGGTGCAACGCATTTGCAGCCGCTGGACAACAATGGCCTTGAGAATACTCAGAGGCCACGGCGGAGCTATCTCTGCTCTGGAAATGGAGTCGGTCTGCAGGCCTCATTCGCGGCAGCCACACCTTCAGTCCCCTCGCTCAAAGAGTCAAAAACAACCAGCCGGTGCAATCACCTGACACATTTCCATCCAATTTCCACCGCCGAATGTGTTCATTTTCAGGCTAATGGCATGTCATTTTGCTGGAGCCTTTGGTCAAGAATTAATCCTGGAATCAAAACAGATTTTCCGGGGAGCAATCTTCCATCAAGTATTGATTTTTTTACACTCACGGAGCCTGTACTCCCTAATTTAACCTGACAGCCAGCAGCACAATGGACTGGGAGCACCTTGGCATCTCACAGAGGGAGCTCTCCTCCTCCGCCTCCTCCTCCTCCTCCTCCTCCTCCTCCTCTCCTCCATGAAGTGAAAGAGAGATTGGGAAGGAAGAAAAAAAAAACCCACTCCCAGTTGGATAAAACAAAGAGCACTGCTTACAGAAAACACAGAGATAAAGCTTCCGTCTCTCTGTTTTACCTCTAATTATGATTTCCAGTATAGTGCAACTTGGGCAGGTGAGGCTGAGAGGGAAAAGGAGAGTGTTCTGGGGCCATCAGCTATCATTATGGCCCTGTTGACATCTCCCTGTCTTTGAGTGATTCTCATCTGTGATTTCCCCTGGCCATTTTCCGCAGATGCACAGAGAGGGGTTTCATCATGGCCACATAAAAAAGGCCCAAAGTGTCCGTACAGGTCCTCACTAATAAGAAAGCCAAGATGTGTCCCACCATGTCACTCCTCTGCCATCCATATGTGCTCTCTTGATGCCTTCAGATATGCAATCATTCTCTTCCCTCCCCGCTCCACCCTTTCTTTTCGCTCCCTCTCTCTGGATGTGCTGTAAGTATACTATACCGTACGTAGAGGTCAGTGGGATGAGAGGATGATGGAGGGCAGGGCCGGCTATTTTCCTCTGGCTCTTAAAGCTGCAATGACCCATGTGCGAGAGAGTTGCACTTTGCCAAAAGGGTTTTCCATGCGCTGCTTACAAACTACCTGACAAGAGGGAAACTATTCCAGCTTTCACCCGCTGCTTTTAACTCCTAATCCCGCGTCTCGGGCAGAAAGTGTGTTCTGGATAAAGATAAAGTACAACGTTTCCGCCGTCAGACTGTAATTATTCCTAAAGCAAAGCGCAATAAAGAAAGTTTAAGACTTGAAAAGATCCGATAACAAATTATTATTATTAAGTATTTAGATGATGCAAAGATTTTCACTTTCTTTCTTCTGCATGAGCTCCTGGATGTAAACTTGTGGTAATGGTCCAGAAGAGTTTACATGTACAGATAATATTAGGTTTGGAGGAGTCAGAACGGGATGCTCTGCTTTATACAAACAAAGCCTTTTGCCCAAATTAGCTGCAATGATGGTCCAGATGTGGAATTTTCCGTGTTCTCATTCCCCACTTGGGAAAAAAATGTCTCTCTGTCCCTAACAGAGACAGAGAAAAGAGATCCCTGCACAGAAACCGCTGGAAAATAGAGACATCATGGCCTATAGAAAGGCGTTTACACGCGGGCTGCTAGTCGGTTAAATGGACTACAGGCTGATGCAATCAGCTGCTCACGTCAGACAGGTGTCTCTGTAAAGACCGAGGCTATTAACTCCTCCACCTGCAAATACCTCACAGTGTGTCATTGCTAATAAAAAAAAAAACGCAAACAACACTGAAAAGCAAAAGGGATCATATGCATGACCACCGGCGATTGCATGTGAGGAGTGGTAATTGCACCCCGAGAGGCATCTGGGTGTGCGGAGCAGCAAAGTGGGAGACGCCTGAGCGGCCCGGGCTTCACAGTCAGTGTACCAACATCTCAACCTTGAGGAGGAAGTGAAAACAAGGAGGCGGAGGAGCGGAGGGTGAGGGATATATACAGACAGTTCATTTACCCAGAACATCAGCCCACCGCGCGTTGCTGCATTGTCTGAAAGATAAGGAAAGTGAATGCTTCATGCCTGATTGAAAACAAAGGCAGCAATTTAAAACCATCTGCATCCAACACATGCACTCTCTCCCTCCACCTCTCCGTTTCTGTGTCCTGACTGATATTGAAACATAATCCATTTGGAGCGCCGACATGTCATAATATTTCTATCCGGCCTCACTCTTCCCCACGCAGGACAATTTCAGGTGGCTGCGGGTCGAACGGGGAATGTTTTATTTCAACAAGTCAGACGGTTTGCTGAGACCCGGCGGGGGGGGTGCTGAGACCTGGCGGGGCGGGGGGGGGGGGGGGGGGGGCACATGGTGAGGTGGAGGGACATGAAGAAGAAGACTTACAGTAAATCCTGCTAAAAAAGACATTAGCTGCTGCAGTTAGGCTCCTCCAGCAAACAGAAGCATCAAAACCAGCCTTTATTGTGCAATTGCTATTTACTGGACCCCCCCCCCCCCCCCCCCCCCCCCCACCCCCCCCCCCCTCGCCCCCGCACCATAAAGGATCGACTGAACCCTCAAACAGCTGCATAAAGAAGAGACACATGTATCTTCACAATATGAATTAGACTGCGTATTGTCACTCACACTCTTTGTGTATATGTTTTGTTATTGTGATGAATCCCCTTGTAAAGCACTTAAATCTCAATACTTTAGTATTGACTTACTCTATAGTTGGTTTTTGTCTTCCTGTATCCTGATGATGTCATTGTGATGTTATAGGGGGGATGTAATGACTGGGATTGGAGACTACAGACTGTAAAAAGTGACATGAACCAAAACATTATAACTTGTTTCAGCGATCTCGGTCACATCCTGTAGATCTGTGTAATTGGATCATGTGAATTTTTTAAAAAGATGTTGGTTGAAAATAATAACAACTGTTTGACGTTGGGCCAATCAGGACGCAATCAAATTTGAATATTTTTACTTTGGATTTAAGTTGTTAACTCAAGGATGCAATAAAACTTCAAATTGTGCAGGAGCAGGGAACCAAACTTTTTTGTTATGACTCATTCTCAACCGTTTCACATCCAGGAATGATTGATAATAAAAGCTCAAACCCTGACATTTACACTCCAATATGTGAATTTGGATTTCTCTTTTAACTGAGCTGTTACTCGCCATCAAACGTGCCGCGGCGCGTTCCTGCAGAGGGAGAACAGAAGGCGCCAGAATACAAACACTTTGCGAAAACAGATATGGGTCAACGGCTGCATCTGCACAATTACGCCGCTAATGGCGGAGACAATGAAAGTGGCGCGGACAGAAAACAAAAGAATATCAAATAACGTGCCGGAGCTGCGTACACCTCGCCCATCACCACTCACAGCCCGCCTTTGGAAATGATGGCAGAGAGAGAGAGCTGAAAGGAAGACGAAAAAGCATCTTGAGCATCAGTTTTCAGTCTCATGTTAATAATTTATGTTGTCTGTGCTTTTTATTATTATTATTTATTTATTTACTACTTTCTCTTCAGCTGCCTGCCCGTTTTTCAAAGGCATCATAGAGAGAGAAAAGCTGGATCAAACTTTTGAGTTTAGTTTCAAAAGGCTTTCTCCTCTTTTTTTCTTATGTATATAAAAAAATGTATATACTTTTCCGTCTTTACTTTTGTCTTGTTGTTATTTGGCGAGGCGAACACATGAAGCGCTGATAAGAAGCAAACCTGACTGTATTCTTCTACACTGACCCCGAGGAAATCTAAATAAATTGCCACGTATTGTATGTGAGACTCCGACGTGCCTCTCATTAAACACATCAAATACCCAGTTCACTTCATTCATCCATCTCCCTACAAGAGGTCAAAGGTCAAATAAGCACGGGACGCCTTAAATATGAGGGTCTGCGGTTTAACGCGCACCCGGACGTGACCCTGAAGTGAGAAAGTCAGCACAAGTTTGATTCTGTTTGACGCTCGCAGTAACTGTTTATGTGTATGCCGCTTGAAAAGATGAAAAGAGAAGTCAGCCATGTTTTTACAATTTGTTTTGATGTCCCCTGGCACTTTTGACCCGCAGCAAACCTTACCTTGCATCACACAGTTTCTGAAATGAAATAACATGATTAGATTGACGTGCCAATCGCTATATCAAGACAGCTCACGACAAGTCACCTTACTCGCCCCCTGGTGGCAGCCTAAAGTTAATAAACCCCGCCCCCTCTGTTAAAAGATGGGACTGTATTTTTTAAAAAAAATCATCTATTTTATTAATGTGCAATCAACAATTTGTTAGTAATAATGAAGTTTTTTTTGTACTATGCTTCTCAGTGCATTGTTTTATCTATTGTAAAAGAAAAAAACATCATGGAACATCACTCGTCAAACAATTGTTTATTACTAATTATGGTACAAATCAATGTGACAGACTTGAAGCTTTTTTTTTTCATTTTTTGTAAGAAATACACAAAGTGCTGCTTAACCGACCAAACAGATATTGCTCTATAGATTAAGTACAGTTTTCAGTCTATAAAAAAATGAAAACCAACCTCTGCAGGCTCTTCAGCTTTGGTTTCAAGTTCTTCAACTATTAACAAAACGTCATTCCCAGGTTGTCTGTTAGTAAAATTTCACAAAAGTATTGAAAGGTGATAAACAAATCATCCTAATCGGGGGTAACGTTACTGTAATCGCCTTTTCCTCTACGCGAGCCTACAGGTCTGTGAAAACTGAGGTGGGATGTCACATTCAATGAGAAATAATGCAATACAATAATAATAATAATAATAATAATAATAATAATAAAGCAGATGAGTGGAGATTCACATGTGGTTCAGGTAAACACGCCACAAAAAAAGTAAAACAATCACATGTCCCATAATAATAAATAAAACACAAGCCTCCCCCTCCACGTCCAAAATGAACGTTGACGACACTTAATTAATTAATTTCTCGTCTTCTCTTCACACCTGCTGCTGCTTGTATGGCGTTTGTATGATGCTCACGAGAACGGTGCTGAGGTAATGGATTTGATGAACTACTGTACATTTCTACTCGTTAGTTCTCTCATCTCAGATTTTAAAGATTGTCAACGTCGTGAATCTATTTCTCTGTACAGTGTGCATAACTATAGAGCTTTGGTCCAGCATTGAAACGTTGAGCGAAGGCATAACCCCTTTTCCGTGTCTTCTTTTAGTTTTTGGTTTTGGTAACAGCGTTGTTGTTAAGCCTCACAGCTGATCCACTGCTGCTCTTTCACATAGTTCATCGATCAGGTGCTGCAGACATGTTGTCATTCTTGGCCCCAGATTTGCCTGACGTTAATGTTCTGTGGCTGTAGATGTATAAAAAAGATGACTGTTTGTATGTTTTATTACATTTTCTGCATTTGTGTGTGTGTGTGTGTATAGATGTGTGTTTTCCAGGCAGTAAAGATGAACAGCAGTGCACAGGGATTGAAAGGCTGAGATAACCAATGTGACATGGAAGGACAGATATCAAGCAGACACACGATTCCAAATAAATTACATCAAATTTCAGCTCACTCCAAATTAAGTTCACTTGTTCTGAAATGTGACATATCATATTCTCCTTTTTTACCCCCGCGGGTCTTTGTAAGAGCTGAATATTTATAGAGACAGTCAGGGCGTTTTTTTTTTTTGTCCGGAATGTGGACATTTCTGAAAAGTGTAAAAATAAAAAAGCGATGGTGGGTCAGTTAACGAAGCTGAAAATTAATTTCTAACCAAGGTAATACACAAAAATAAAAAAATATGTAGATTTTCAATAGAATCTGCTGTGATTATCCATTAACACGTAGCTCATTGAAGAAAAAAATAAAAAATGTAAATTTTAAATGTTTAGATGAAGAAACCAACTTCTGCGTGGAAATATTCAGGTTATAAAAGCAGCTGAAGTGGAAGGAGCTCTGTAGTTTGGTCAGCGGCAACAGAAAGGCTTCAACCATACGTTTACATCATATTAGGGCATAATTAAAGGGTTTGTGTGTGTGTAAAAATACGCTGTTGTCAGCAAAAAGTCTGGTATTTCTTTGAGCTGGCTGACATTTTTCTTTGCCAAGTCTGAACATAATGCTCCGTCACGATGTTTGAGTTAAAATATGTAGTGGCAAATTTACTTAATAGAAAAAAAACAAAACAAAAATCCATTTCCATTGTTTCTGTTTTTAGTTAAACTGGACTTACACAGTAAAACACTTGATAAAAGGGGGAGATAGTCCTGTGAACTAATAAATAAAATAGATGAAAACCATCCGCAGTCCTTGAGTTGAATGTTGATGTGTTCTTTGGCTATCAGGCTTTGGCAACAGAATGACACATTAGCTCAAAACTAAGCTGCAGTACACTTGACGGACATCGAAACCCCTCCTCCTCCTCATCTTCATCATCATCCCGTGACACAGTCCTTAACTTAAATCTTCCCTTTGTACGTCCTCTGAAAACAATCGCCATGAGATCATTCATAAATACCTGTAAAAGTTGTACAAAGTTACACCGTGACTGAAAATATTTGCAGATGAAACACAAGTCGGAGGCAGACGACATTATTATGCAATTGTTTAACAGCAAAGGTACATTTCTTTTTTCCCAAAAGAGAACTTTATCAGCGTGATTTAAATCTGAAGACAGTTTTTCTTTCTTTCTTTCTTTTTTTTGTTGTTTTAAATATTTACATACAAACAATGACAGGGAAAAAAGTAAGCGAGACAAAGATAGAATGTATACTCAACCTCACACATATAGCTTCGATTTGCCAGTACAAATGTAAAAATTTAGAGCACATTTACATTACAAAATTATTCTGCGTACTCAGATGCAACAGACTTTGGTAAATAGTGTTTCGATTTGGTATGATCTCTTTACTAAATCCCTCCTTGTAGGAACCAAAATTTGGGCAAAAGTCTGGTCCGCGAGGCCAGAATCTAAAACTCTTTGAAACAGCACACCATATGTTTTTACATAATTCTCAGATAGTAATCTCTTTTTTCTTCTTTTTGGTTTTTGCCAAGGTCATTTACATAATCACACTGACAACACATAGTTTTTGTTTGCAAACTCGTGACTGTCCGTCCTGGTGTCTGGGACCAATCTTTTTCCATTTCTCACGTCAGGACGGGTTCATCCACCTTTGTTGTTGTTGTTGTTGTTCATGGCCGCCACTTCTCTGCTGTACCTTTTTTTTTTTCTTTCTTTTTTTTCCTGACGGGGAGCTCGTTCATTTCGGGAGCTCCTCTAGAGAATCGGTGAGAGGGTCCATTGGTGCGGCCGGGCCCAGTTCGGGCTGTTTCAAACGCTTTATCGTGTTTTTCAACGCTTGTCTCTTGTTGCAGAACCAGACGCGCACAACCTCCCTGTCATAGTTCAGCTTCTCGGCTATTTCCGTCATTTCCTGTCCAGAGGGGTGCGTGTTCTTCTCAAAGTGGCTGTTGAGGATCTCCAGAGCCTGTGGGGTGAAAGAGGTCCTCCGCTTGCGTTTTTTTGAAGGCTCGCTGCCGATAAACTCAGTCAGGTTCTGCATGCCGGATCGGTGGCGGGCTTCAGCCTCGGCCATCCAGCGCTCCAGAACAGGCTTAATCTTCTGGGCGCTTTTAGGGGTGATGTCCAACTTCTCAAACCTGGCAGGATATAAAAGGCCAGGGTTCAGTTTGCCTGTCAGACTGCTACCTATAGTGTTCTCTTGGGCTTCCTGTGGTAGGAAAAAGTGGCTTCTCAGGATGGTGTGTCTGGGGAGAATTGAGAAAAAAGAATCTTACTTAGGTGCCCTGCCAGAACAAGGGATAAGCTGCCTGCCTTTTAGTCTCCTCAACCAGAATGCCACTGGGACTGAGACTAGCATCCAGGTACACATCCGAGCCAAACTCCTCTGTGTCCTGCTGCACCTGGAAGCACCTCAGCTGCAGCAGCTGGAGGCGACACTTGTCAGTGGTGTGTTAATTTTCTGGAGGAGGCTGTGGTTCTCTGTCCCAAATTGGCAATGGTGGAGTAAGGAGATATTGCCGACAACGGCAAAAATCAGGTCCGGTCGAACCAAAAGCATCACCAAGCATCTAACTAAATGTTTTTTAATACTGTCAAGTATCGAAAATCAAATCCACAGAGATTCATCGCAAATATTCAGTTTCTCTCACCTAAGGTGATAGAAACAGGGAGAAAAAAAGCACACTCATGCATGCAGTTAAATATGGCCCCATTATTTATTTACAAAAAAGACCCTGCATTATTGATCAAAATGTACATTTAATGCATTTTTCAAAAATTCTTTCTTCCTCTAACAACCTCTCATATGATCTATTTAATAAGAATACATCCATTGACACACTAATTCCTGTAACTCTGTAGCTGCGTGACACATTGATCTTTACGAAGACGCCACATTTCAGCGAGTCACAGTAAGAATATAGAAAAAAAACAAAAAAATACTGCTGTGACTCTGCCCGGTGCTTCTGCCTCTGATGTGATGGTGAGTGAACGAGACATGTGGAAGATGATATTTGGTTTTCGGAAAGAATCAAGATTGTTGATTGGTTGATTTGTTTCCCAAAGATGACTTAATCAGTAATTAGTCTATATTATAACTCGTTGTGTGTGTGGGACATAAGGGTTGATGTTGATGTTGATGTTGATGGTGGTGGATGCTATGCTAGAGGCTGTGGTGGACAGACAGCATAGAGCTTGGAGAGAAGCTCCGCTCTCTGTGGAGCAAACAATGCACACAAGGTGTTTTTAATGGTGAGGTGAGCTCCATCAGAAGACAGCAGCGAGGGCGAGATGTCCATGCATGCATGAACTTCCTCTGTCTCTACACCTCGTTGGTGCGTCCCCGCTTGTCGACAGGCGGTATTATTTATAACCCCATCTCACCCCCTCCCTTCTCCCAAACAGCGGGAAGAGGAGTTCTTGGTACTGCGGGGAATACATTAGTAAATATGAAGAGTCACCAGAGACGGGACATTTCATGGATCAACAGGAACCGCAGATACTAAAACGAGTTGAGAGCTGCTGGGCTGGGGGATGCACACCCTCTGCTAGTGCATCAACGCGAGGGGGAAACGGCCCCGGATGCAACTCGGGTCTGTGTGGCTCGACTTCAGAGTACCTCAGGTGCTGTGTTACAGTTAGCCCGAGGGTTCAGAGCCATCAAGTAGAGAGAACACCCTGAAACGTACTTATACTCAAGACTCATGGCCATATCATGTGACCTAAAGTATATATGTGTGTGTGTGTGTGTGTGTGTGTGTGTGTGTAAAATAGTGCTATAGGGCCGTACTAATAATAACGAAACAATATTAGTTCGATGCGACTGTTTTAGTCCAGATGTGATATTTCGAGCGGCGTTGGCGTTGAATCAGCCGCCTGTGTATTCATGTTTGTTTATTTCGTTAACATTCAGGTGATGTTCATTTATGCTGAGTCGAATGTTTCTTCTCAAAGATTAAATAAACTAATGAGGACGGATATCTGAGAGTTTAGAATGATGCGAGTTATGAATGTTTTATATCTTTTATCATTTAATTAGAATGATAAATTGAAGAGCCGCTCTTTAATTGAACAGTTAAGTATTTAAATCAGGAAAACAAGAGAGATTCAAGATTCGCAACACTGGCTCATCATCATCGGTTTGATGATGCCTCCATGTAACGTCCGTGCCTGTTTCCATAACCTAATGGAAGCAGACGAGATGGAAGCATCTGTCAGTGTCTGTTCTCTGTCTGGGTTCAGATCCCGCGACCCTGAGCTACTGCGACGTCTTCAAACGTCGCGTCTGCGATGATGTTAACGAAAGAAAAGCATGTGAAGTTTTGCCCCTCCACTTAAAACATCACGATGTCATGTCCAATGTTTTACAAACCAAAAAAAATGTCCGAGCTGCACGAATATATATGTGTGTGTGTGTGTGTGTGTATATATATGTGTGTGTGTGTGTAAAATGTGCTATAGTGCTATAGGGCCGTACTAATATAGGGCCGTAATAATAACGAAACAATATTAGTTTGATGCGACTGTTTTAGTCCAGATGTGATATTTCGAGCGGCGGCGGCGGCGGTGGCGTTGAATCAGCCGCCTGTGTATTCATGTTTGTTTATTTCGTTAACATTCAGGTGACGTTCATTTATGCTGAGTCGAATGTTTCTTCTCAAAGATTAAATAAACTAATGAGGACGGATATCAGAGAGTTTAGAATGATGCGAGTTCTGAATGTTTTATATCTTTTATCATTTAATTAGAATGATAAATTGAAAAGCCGCTCTTTAATTGAACAGTAAAGTATTTAAATCAGGAAAACAAGAGAGATTCAAGATTCACTACACTGGCTCATCATCATCGGTTTGATGATGCCTCCATGTAACGTCCGTGCCTGTTTGCATAACCTAATGGAAGCAGACGAGATGGAAGCATCTGTCAGTGTCTGTTCTCTGTCTGGGTTCAGATCCCGCGACCCTGAGCTACTGTGGCGTCTTCAAACGCCGCGTCTGCGATGATGTTAACGAAAGAAAAGCATGTGAAGTTTTGCCCCTCCACTTAAAACATCACGATGTCATGTCCAATGTTTTACAAACCAAAAAAAATGTCCGAGCTGCACGAATATCAGCCCACAGTGTGTTTATTTCTCAAGCTAATGGCTTTTAATGTATATTATAAATATTTGAATTATGCCCGGCGCTAAATATTTCATGTGTGATTTTTTTTTTTCGACATTAGTCAGAGACGGCTGGGCCTCGTGCAACCCCCGGCCCCTCTACTGTTTCACATGTTATCGCCTGCTTGATGTTGATGTGATAAAATTTTTAAAAGTGTGTCACATAAACAGCACCAGTCATCAGCATAGCACATGCATTGTGCACGGACATTAAAATTAATACGGATTTTTTTATTTATTTAATTTTTTTTACGAAAGTAAAGCAGAATATTTGATGCCGAGTTCTGGTTGTCAAAACAAATCCTCATCTTAACTTGTATTTATTGACTCTTCAATTAATTTTACATTTAAAACAATTTTCTACAATGAGTATAAATTGTTATTTTACTTGGACACGATGTAGCCCAATTATTCTGGTTTAAAGGGGAAATGTGGCTCATTTGGCGTCTTCATGCCAAATGGTAGTCAAGTGGAACAACGGGGGGGATGAAACACCGATTGTCTGATTGTCTCATGAATATATTATGCGCCATTTACCACTAAACTGTCCTCGGTGGCGGCAGTAAAACACGGCAGTCTTATTAACAGATCATCACCGGCGAGCGCGCTCATGTTCAGGCTGAGCGAAAGGCAGCGGGCCTCAGGAATTATTCAATGCTTTAAGTGCTTCGTGTAATACTTGTGTATGTATTTTGCATAAGTAACAGAGGGCTGTCATGTCGGCGGGTGAGAGGGGAAGGGGGAGCAGGGCGGAGAAGTACACGAGCGTTCGTCTGTCAGGGTGCTGATGGTCAATTATGTATTTTAATATCTTACTAATGTCTGTTAAAACATGGGGTGACAACTGAGACTGCACATTTCCCTCTGCTTCCATATTTAGCAATGATGAGTGATTTGTTATGATAATTATTATTTTTTCGTCTCCTCTGTCTGGGCCTTACCTGCATATGGCAGACTGACTGTACGCCGGCCCCTCGGCGGCGCTGAGCGCCTGGCCCACCTGAGTCTGCGTCAGGCCCAGGGACAGCCGGCGGATCTTGAATGCTTTGGCGAATTCGCGGATCTCCTCCAGGTTGACCCCGTCCACCTCGCTGGGGGCTGTCTGCGGGTCTACAACAAAACAAACGCACCTCATTTATTTACACCTCTGCTCCCCCACGGCTTCCCTCATCCGCCACAGTGAACGAAGATCAACATCGACTCTAAACAAGCTTCTAAACGTGGCCGTGCGCTGGGTCAGAGCTGTAAACCTGTATGCATCTGATGGATGTTTTGAAGAGGGAAGTCATCTGAGGTATGAATACAGGCGTTTTATGGCTCTGAGTTGTCAGTGTACACAAAAAAAACAAGCGTATGGACAAAAGAACATGACTCAACGCTTGTTAATTCAATAGGAAGATAGATCTGGAGCAAATAGATACTGTACTGTTGTTGTTTTCTGTATGAATCCACACATATATTTTGAAGCGAGCGCTTGCAGATAAACACTAAAGGAACATATGAAGACATTATTTCATCCCGCTGACCCTTAGTGAAGACAGTTCAGCTCCTCAAACAGGAGTGAGCCTCATATAAAAGCGAGACGCCACTCCGGGCTGCTGTTTGCCAAACACTTTTCAAACCCAGACGTGCAGCTCGTGAGTCTCCGCCGCCACGGAGCAGATCCGAGAAACTTCACAGGCGCGTTTTGAAGAATTTCCCCGCTAATGAAAAGTGATTTCACATTGTACATCAATGTCAGGTGCCCCGGCATCCTGCTTACCAAAGCAAAGTTTGTGCCTCTGAATTATTCATCCTGGTCATTATCAATGAATTATTAAAGGAATCCTCCAAGCGTATTTAAGCAAAAATCTATGGGGCTGCCATCTCGTTGTGCCTCATAAGTGACGTGTAGCGTATGCGGCGTGCTCCAGACGTGCGAACACCAGCGGGATGAGGGACTGGAGACTCTGAGCCGCCCGCAATGGGAGGGCTGAGCACTCACAGCTCCGGGTGCCATCATCTCCACATTGATGAGCATCTCCTCATCATTCCCAGTGGAGGCTGTTTACTTAATGTTTTGAAAGACTAATGGTTGTCTGCAGCAGCAGATCTCCACTGCCGCAGCCGCTGGACGTTACGTCTCATCCCAAATGCGATTTAGGATTCAAACCTCGTCCGATTTATTTTTCGAAACGGTGAATGATGGAGCAAAGCTTTCACAAAACAGAGCGGCGCATAAAAGGGTTTTAAAGTGGCATTCGAAGAAACAATGAAAAATGGAGGCAACCGATTTTACCGCTTCCCAGAAGCTGATTATTTTTACAGTAACAATTAAGACCCACTGGTTAAAAGTTAGAAATGGATTTGAATGCTTCCTGGCTAAAACATATAGCACATAAAAGTTATGTTAATTTTATTCCTAATTTTAAAAGTACTGGATTGATAAGAGCAGCTGTACTTATATAAAAATGCTTATACTCATCCTCGTTTATTTAATTATTTTGATTATTTTGATAAAAATGACATTCTCAGGTTTTTTTTTGTTTTTTTAAATCTGTTCCTGTCACTCTTGTGGCCAGTGAATGTAACGCCATGTCATGGGATTGTTGTCTTTGCATTAATTTGCTCTGAGTGACACTGAGAGGAAGTGATATCGCTCGTACTCAGCATAAAGCATTAATCCCATTTACCACAGAATTGAGCCACAACGATTTTGTGCAGACTCCAAACCGGTTTATGTGATATTTTCCAGAAGTAAACACAAACTAAACACAGTGTCTACAACAAGTTGATCAATGGCGACTTGTTTTTTTATTAAATTCGGTGGGACCGTCGCTGCCTTTGAAATGAGTTTACATGGAGTTTAGCGGAATCGACTCTGACAAATGAAATTTATCTGAATAAAAGAGAGTTTTTAAAGGCAGGGGCTGCATGCTGACAGGCTGTGGCCCGGTGATTTATAAGTCCCTGCCAAAGGCCCACGCATTGGGAGAATGAAACTTATGTTCATTATACACAACGCACGCCACTTCAGATTGTCTAATAAACCAAAGAAATGACAGTCGGGAAAGATAAACCAATCGCAGGAGCCAGGGATCAGTCACTATCTGTCCACAGATAGCCAGTGATGGTAAAGGGACATTCAACCAAATTACAAAGAAAACAGTTTTGGTTTTGTGTGTTCTGACATTTTTGCCACCATATTAATACAATGGAGTTTAATTGAATTTTAAGACGTTGAAGACAATTTTGACAAAATGCAACGCAACATGTATTTCCAGAAACTCTGTTGTCTGGATAATACAAAAAAGATGCTATCTATATGTTTAAAGAGGGGCTGTTTTTTGGTAGGCTCCAGTCCCAATTTAAATCATTTTATCGTGTAATTTCTGTGTATATTTAAGCCTAAAATGATATTTTCTTATCATAAGTGAAATTTAATTGGTCCCGCGGGCTTCCAACATTGCTAATATTCTTTTTTTCCCCAACTGTAAACAAATCCCTTGGAAAGATCAAAACAAGAATGAAACTGATGCCTATTTAACCCATCAGTGATCCACACTGTTGCACTGTTCCTACATTATCACCAACATGGACATTTTACTTTCTTTAATTTAATCCTACATACGCCCCCTGCTGCTGTACGCAGTCACTACAGCATCAAATGTTTATTATTGTGATGCAAGAACATCGGTCTCAGACAAGCGCACTTCTCATTGCATCTGCTAAAACTGTTCAGTTAATTTGAATCTGTTAAATGTTTATAAAACTATGTATCTGTGATTAATTGAAGGTGTATTTCTTATACAGTTTGCTAATGGTTATTATACAGTTATAAATCCTATGACAAATCAGTAGGAAAATGGCTCTTTATTTCTTTATTTCTTTGGTGTAATGAAAGTCATGTCTGACATCATTTGCCAGATACTTACTGCTGACGAGCTGCCCCACGCTGAGAGCCGAGGAAGAGGAGGAGGTGGAGGAGGAGGAAGAGGCCTGATGGAGCGGACTCTGTCTGTGGGGCATGTGGAGCAGGCTGGGCTGAGACGACGCAGGTACTGTCTGACTCTGCTGAGCCTGAGGCAGCTGGACACACACACACACACACACACACACACACATATTTGAGCAAACATAACATATTGACAGTACGTCGTGCAAAACAATATCCACTATTCCCACATCATCATAATAACCATCATCTGCAGTAATCATGCCATTATGGTGATTACGCCGCAACATTAAATCTAATCAGCCAATCAACAGCTATTAAATTAGCCACTTGTAACGAGATTTACCTTGTACCCGATGACGAATAAATGTCAATTACTGCCTGCAGTATTTAGACCGACAGAGCAGAGTGTCAATAGTCTGCTCAGTAGACAACCTCAGTGGTTTTAAGACTGAGACACTGAGAGACGCCGCCTCAGCTCAAAGAACGAAAAGACGAACAGCTCGTGACAATTAGAGTCATCTGTCTCGTCATCAGGCTTCTTCTTCTTCCGAAAAAGAAAAAAAACACGTGGACACAGCAGCCCGCCGTATCAAACATAATTCATGATCCGCAGGCTCGGCGCTCTGATGGTGGGAAAACAGCGTATTTTCATGTTTTATGCACATTTGAATTGCTTTTACAAGATCAAGATGGTACGTCTCTGCGTTTAAAGCTGTCGCTGCCATAAGCTGGGCTCCATTCTCCACGTCTTCTTCTTTTCTTTTTTTTTTGCTATTAATTATTTTCTCTCTGGCATGTGTTTGTTTGGATGGTGGTGGGTGTCAACAGCGATGCACACACTGTCAGGACTGTTGACAGGCTCGGAGAATTATCTAGCTTCACTGGAAATATTCCAGACTGCAGGCTCTGACAACCGTAAATTATGCCCGCGGAACAATGTGTACATGTAGGCTTTGAAGTGGAGACAAAAGCATCAGCATTATTACAAATGCATTAATTCATTCGAGAGTATGATCTGAGGACTCGGGGAGCCACAATTAGGTGTCCATCTGCGCCGAGTCCATCCATTCGGCACTGTACACGCCATCATTGTGAACTTTTACCCTGTAATTCTGCGCTGACATCGTCATTATCGAGTCGATAGCGTTTTACATCGGCGTGCGCACGCCCGTGCTTCCACGCCAAAACACTGTATGGATCTTCAAACTTGTAGGGGAGAAGATGTTGCGAGGTGGAGTTTGAACTTAAATCCAAAAAACGCGTGTGCTCCTTTGGAATCAAAACAAAATACTTGTTGTTCAGGTCACAGGGGACAAATCATGAGGCTGGAGGGTCTGATTGAAGGATGGGATGCGGGCGGGGAGTAAGGGGGGTTAAAATGGAAAACGGTGAGGAACAGAAACAGGAGTGTTTGACTTTTTTAGGAGTGAAAAATGTTTTTTTTTTTTTCTTTTTTTGTGGTGGATGATGCAGGCAGGAGCAGTCAGTCTGAGACTGAGTCAGTTGACTGACGAGTGTGAACACACACTTGCACAGACGCGCACACACACACACACATTGTGAGCGATTGTACCAAAAGCCGAAACTTTTCCCAGCGGAGTGATGCAAATGAGCATTATGGGTGTTGAAGAGAGAATAATACGAGGCGTTTAGCGTAAACAGACCCGACTAGCAGAGCTGGAATATTCCAGGAATAAACACAACCTGAGTGTGTGTTGCTCCTTCAGCAACTAAAGAATTAGCTCTCCATCACTGTTGCACCATCAGCTTTAGTACACAATAAACCGCTCTACAGGAAGCCTCCCTGTAACCCTGTGTGTACGCGTTTTGCGTTTGTGCATCAGCGTACAGTATGTGTTACCTGCTGTCCAGGCTTGATTGGTGACAGTGTGATTCCCTGGGTGTTGATGACAGGCAGGATCTGATTGCCGATCACCGTGGCGATGATCTGGCCTTGAGCGTTGGTCAGAAGCTGAGGTGTAATTGGCTGTACCTGCAGTGCTGGGTTGCCACCCCCTGATTGGCTGGAGGGCCCTGCAGAGTTGGGCATCAGTGGGATTGTTCCAATTATCTACAAAGGGGGTAGAGAGGAGATGAAATCAGCTGGGCGGTTTTATAGAGAAGAAGGAGCAGAGAGGGTAAACGCCACTGGAGGTATCAGTCTTAATGATCTCTGCTGCTGTGAGGCTTTTTTTTTTGTTGTTTTGTTTTTTTGGCTTCCTGGATGTGATCGGAAATAAAGCATGAGCTGGTCATTTCACTTTGTTATGAAGCTAATTGGAACATGAAGAACGTGAAGAACGTGCACAAGTGTTCAGTGATGGTCTGTCACGCAGGTGGTTTGCACAGGGCCAGAGCAAGACTGCTGCGAGCGCACTGCAAAGGTCAGCGCTGAATACCTGGGGGTGTGATGGTGCACACCACTGACTGTATTATCTATCACCAGGCCACGACCGCTGTGTGTGTGTGTGTGTGTGTGTGCTGGAGTGTCTTTGTCTGTCTCTGGTAAGTAGGACTGTGGCTGCTGAGACACACATTTCACCCTCTCTCTCTCTCTCTCTCACCCACACACACACACAGAAAGAAAGAAAGAAAGGGCAAGAAAAAAAAAACAATAAGAGGAAGAAGAGAGGTGCATCAGAGAGTGAGACAGGACTATGTGTTTCTAATTCAACTCTCCGGGTCCCTGGGGTACTTCACCCCCTCCTGTCCCCTGCTCTCCCGCTCTGTCGCTGTAATCAGGAAGAGCAGATCAAAGGGGGCGGCAGAGTGTCACTGCAGCGTTTTAGCTCTCAGAGCTGCCAGAGTGTGGCCAAGAGTGGCGCTTTAGGGGGGACTTTGCGCCTCTTCACCATGATGAAGGTTAATGTCATCTGGGGACTGGTTCTGGGCAGCTCCCGAGCAGCCGTTAGACGACCACCGACCTCCCCCACCCCCCAACCACCTACCCCCACCTCCACCTCTGGCCCTCATTACTCCAGAGAGCAGCTCAACACACATCAGACGCCCGTCTCTCCAAATTCTGCCATTTGCCCGACACATTCTGTTCCAAGCTTCTGCACATTAACACAAAACAACACAAACATAATTGGCGTGGCGTTAACTGGGCCTTCTCTGGCCCTGCAGTGTCTCTCGCCACCACTAATGTGTCTCAGCGCAGAGGTGCATCAGAGAGTGAGACAGGACTATGTGTTTCTAATTCAACTCTCCGGGTCCCTGGGGTACTTCACCCCCTCCTGTCCCCTGCTCTCCCGCTCTGTCGCTGTAATCAGGAAGAGCAGATCAAAGGGGGCGGCAGAGTGTCACTGCAGCGTTTTAGCTCTCAGAGCTGCCAGAGTGTGGCCAAGAGTGGCGCTTTAGGGGGGACTTTGCGCCTCTTCACCATGATGAAGGTTAATGTCATCTGGGGACTGGTTCTGGGCAGCTCCCGAGCAGCCGTTAGACGACCACCCCCCACCCCCACCCCCACCCCCCAACCACCTACCCCCACCTCCACCTCCGGCCCTCATTACTCCAGAGAGCAGCTCAACACACATCAGACGCCCGTCTCTCCAAATTCTGCCATTTGCCCGACACATTCTGTTCCAAGCTTCTGCACATTAACACAAAACAACACAAACATAATTGGCGTGGCGTTAACTGGGCCTTCTCTGGCCCTGCAGTGTCTCTCGCCACCACTAATGTGTCTCAGCGCGCGCCCCACCCCCCCCCCCCGCCCCTCCCCTCTCCCCCCGCGTGTTTGACATAATAGGGAGGGATCGGCGAGAGAAAGGTGTGCCGCCGATCTGTAATTCATCCCTGCCACGGCTCATTTGCTTACGTTGCTTCGCATTAGGGGAGAGATAATTTATCTCTCTCTCTCTCTCTGCGTCCGCTTTACAAATTCCCTGTAACGCTCCCCCGCCACTTAGCATATTTTATTGCCCTGCCTGACGCCGGTGTCTCTCGAGTCCCACTGATCCCACTTTGCATGCCACAGTGGCAGGGAACTTGTTCCGCTCAATTATTCATCATCATTGGACTAAGTGGTTGTTCTATAAGCATAATAAAAGAGCCGGCGACTGACAGCTTAGCTCTCGTCCCGGTCCCACCAAGCAATGCCTCTCCATCTGACTCCAGTGTCTCCGGCAGCTGCTCCATGGCAGCACAGTGTTAACGTAAAGACAGATTGTAAGAGTTTGTTGTGTAATAACCTCCTGGGACGTTTTGTATTTTGCAGTTATGAGGTGGAAACATTGTTATCGAGTCTTTGTTTCGGCATAATTGGATGTTTGGAGCGTCAACTTTCAGTAATGCCCCAAATGTGTCTATTGCACTGAGCGTCGCACAGGACCAGACGCAGCTTTTTAAAATAGGTAAAGAACAATTGCCAAGACTGAGGGCGGCTTACATATACTGCGATCAATAATATACTGTTAAAACTTGTTTACGTTCCCCAAACTAGGGTACCAAACATCCTATATTCAATTAAAGTCAAACATTTACTGTATATGGATGTCATTGTAAGAATGATGTTTTCCATGTTAAAATAATTGACATAATTAAATAAAATATCACACACCCTTTTATAAACATATCAGAAGCTTTAACGCTACGTTTTTATTTTTTCCGTCAACACATAGTTTCCTCGTTCTCAGACTTCGTATGTTTGCTCTGGTTGGTATATGGCATGTGGGTAACGCGCTCCTCTCCACCCAGCAGAACTCATTAAGATTATGCTGCTCTTGTTTCCACGGAAATGTCATCTCATCTCTCCAGCCAGGGCAATCTGTGTCTTTAGCCATGGTCGCCAGGCAATATCCCTGCCCAGATTCCCTCCGTACACTGTTCATGCCTTGAATTGAGACCGGAGAGGGAAAATGTTTGGGGAAGGTTGAACTTGTGTCAACACACAGTTCCAAAGGATTCAGAGCGTAACAGAGCCCAAAGCAGCCAACTCATATTAGTGTAGCGTAAACAAACACATTAACAGGATTTGTTAAATTAGTTGATTTAAACTCATCCGTTGATGAGTGTGTTGATGACAAGATATTTGTTGATTGACAGTGAGCTAATCGATGGGATTTTGGTTGAAATGGCCCTTAAAAATATCCCACATTAGCCGGTTGCGGTAACTTTGAGTGAAAGGCCAGACATTTAATTATAAATAGAGCATCTTTGATTTTTGGTGTGTTAGTCGGACAAAACAAGCAACCTGGGAATTCCCGGGGCATTGACAGGTTAATTGATAATGAAAATAATCAATGGCTGCAGCCTTACAGTAGATTTACAACTACAAGGTCAATAGCCGTTTGCACTGTGGTTGCACTTGATCTAAGGGCTGGAAGCTGCCATCAATACTCAGGGCTCGGCTTGTGTTGTGGCTCGGCTTCACCTCCTTTACGTGCTGACTCGCTCTGCAGGTTAACGGCGCATGTGTTTCTTACCTGTTGTTCTGTGCATTAGTTCCGGCACTGTTTACCCAGGGGGCTCGACAAGGCCCTGGCAAAAGGCCAAGGGGCGGGGGGGGGGGGGGGGGGGGGGGGGGGGGGGGGGGGGGGGGGGGGGGGGGGGGGTCATACTTAAAGCTGAATCACTGAGGTTAATGAAAGTGGGACCTTTTCGGGGACGTCGACGCTCCGGCATGTGACATGAAACAGACGTGTAACGTCCATTTTCCACATCAGTTTTTACTCTACTGCAGAGTGACTGACTCAAAAAATATTCTGCCTTTTATCCACAGCCCTAATCACTGTTGCAGGATAAAAGGGCCTCAGTGATTCCTTGGAGAATGAAAAGGCCGGGCCCAGTATAATTAAGGTTTAAAAACACGTTGGACTCTAAACGTCCATCAAACGCGGCACTTTCCAAGGTCGACGCAGGCTCTGGCTTATGAAAAGGTCCTCAGACAAAAACGAAGAGGGACGCGTGAGGTCAGAAGACAGTAAACCATGTGTTCTGTTGAAGAGCACTGCGATGGTAAAGATACCACCTTAAATCCCTGCTGAATACTACAACCACTGGATAAAAGCACCTTAATTAATACAATCTGCTAAAAGCTAGGTTGTTTTGTGACAAAAGCTCTAAGCATGTTTGTTGGACCTCCAGCTTTTGTTTGAGGTTTGAATTAGCCTGTATCATCTCCTGCGTGTTGGAGGAGGGGGGAGGGGGCAGGACCCTCCGATGGGGCGGTGCATGTTCCAGACTCCTCCGTCGGAATAATACTGTGGAATAATGAGGTGGGGAGCAAAGGCTGTAGCCCAGGGCTTTGACCGCGTCTGTGACCTGATTATGTCAGGGAGTGTCAGCAGCCGAGACACTACAAAAGCACCCAGCATCCCATCAAGTCCACATCCACACTGATCTGTCCCCAGCGCTCCAGGCGCCGTGTGGGCCGGGGAAGTCCATACTGTCTCATTAGTGACGTTTAGCGCCAAGTGGACTTTAACACTTTATTATTATGAGCCGGTGATGCATGGTTGCACTGGTGGTATAGAGAAGCAGCTGGTTAAACGTCAAGTGTGTAATATATATAAATATATATATTTTTTTTTACAGTTTTAACAAATGTGAAGAAATATTAACTATCTTTGTTAACCTGACGCCGTGGGTGTGAAGATGAACGAGGGTTAAAGTCAAACAACAAAGAGTGGCATAAAAGGGCACACTGTCCATACAATATTCCTTTAATATGTGCTGTGTGCACCTGCGATAAGATGATTCATTAGATAGGGCCCCGCAATGACAAGCATCATCGTTCAAGCCTCTGGCTACTGATGGAACAATTCTGCAGCCACCCTGTAAATATGACAAGGTCAGCGTTTTACTGCATCGGGCGCATGTGGATAAGAGAACGAGGGGCTTTGTTTATTCCCAAAAAGCTTAATATATGGCAGGGCGGCGACTAAGACTATGGACAAACGGCTTCGAGGCGACGCGGGGAGCCAACACTAGAAATCTATGAGGAAAGATACAAAAATACGATACACGTTTTTTAATTTGTGGCTGCACATCCATGCGTGATGGATGATCTCGGAACATATTTTACAGAACATTCACCAATACAACTGTTTATTCTCTGCAGTATTCAATTAGATGTATACCACATCATCCGGAAAGCTTCTCTTTCATTCATTTATTTATGTTTTATCTTTTCCGCATCCGGCGTACGGGACTCACCTGTCCTTGTGCGTTGGTGACCAGCTGCCCGGTGGCGCCCTGCAGGTTTGACAGGGTGTTTCCAAACACCTGAGAGCCAGCGATTGACCCCATGGCTGCTGCTGCGGCGACCGCTGCCTGGCTGGCCAGAGGATTCAGCTGGAGAGAGAAAGGAAATCGTTCATCAAAGCTGCATCTGTGCAGATCTTTACCGTAACACTAATTCCCGAACAAACAGGGTTAGCTGAGAGGGGCCGAGGTCAGAGTAGGCTAAATGCCGTGAGGTCTGTATAGTCCAGTGGTGCTGGATATCCAGTCCATCACACAGTTCCCAGAGGTCTGTGCTGCTGAACCCAGTGGGGGGGATCACGGGTCGGGAGGAGCAGTGAGAAGGGGTGGGCGGCTGTGAATAAGTGGCCATTTTACCACTCTAAGTGCTTCCTCTGGCCCGCGGGGCTCCCCACGGGTCTCTCCACCCGCACCACCGGCCCAACTGCATCTCGCTCTCACAATAGAGCCCGGTGGCGTGGCCATGCATCACCGTATCGCCAACCGCTTCAATACGCTTCGACCAGGAATCCACTCTCCTGCGTCATGCTGCACTCGCACACGGTTACTGTTGAAGGAGAGGAGGGTGAAATGACCGTCTCTACCCCGGACTTAATGGACTCATGTGGTCTGGCCTGTGGTCGTGGCGAAAAGAGGCTGCTTGCGTCGGGGAGAGGCTGTGGAGCCCCGCCACATCGCCGAGATTACCCATATAAATCAACCTAACCACTTATTAGGGGCCTGAAAATGCACCGCTGATTTGGTTGTAGTGCAGCAGAGCAGGGTCTTATTAGGTTGAGTAAGTAGATCAAAGACGGAGACGAGATGGGAGACCTCCCAATTACTCGACGGAATAGAGAAATAATAGAAACGCCGCTCGAAAGCCAGCGGCCTGCTCCACTGCTGCTGATGCTGGTTGACGACTCAAACCCAAAGTGGAGTCAATGTAAACAATGTAAACGACATAAACGCATATCGTCCGTAAGCAATTCTAGCTTTTATGTAAAACACAAAGTGCTGCAGCGGAAATTCTTTCCCTGAAATGTAAACTTTTCTGCACTTTCCGCGCTCCGCGGGGAATTCGCCATCGTTCATCTGAAGCCCTTTGCCTGCCATTCGTCTTTTGTCTTATCCCACCACCATATATTATTACACTTTCTGAAATCAAATGATGAAAGAATGCCACCGAGCAATCAATACTTTTTCATTGACAGTAAAGGTTAAGCACATTAAGAATGACACTGCATTTGTCTTATGAAATCATATTTCATGTTGGTGGCCTCAAATTGGCCGTGATTGATATTGCCTCCCCTCGTCTGAAAGTCATCCAGTTTTTCCCCGATAATCGCCGGATTGTCTTTTATGTGTCCAGCGGTTGTCCTTCGGAAATGATATCTTAAATGTTGAAGCAAAAGAGGCCCGATCCCGGCTTTACGGCAGAATCTCCCATAAGATGGAATTCATTCAGATCACGTTGTTTATTTGTTAAACCTAAAGATATAAATATCCCGGAACATTTCTAGATACATTTTCGACATTACGGATCACATTAGAGAACAGGGTGTTATTGTGTTGTGACAGTGAGAGGGTTCATAGGGAAAAGCCAGCGAGGCCAGTTAAACTGAGGCTTCAGATCAGTACGGATAATGTGATCCGCTCAGAGAAGCACATCCACAGTCTCCCTGGAAAAAAAAAGGAAAAAATCAGCCTCTGTGCTTGGTGTCACTGTGTGAGTGATGGGCTGTTAGAAAAGCTTTCAGATTGATTTAAAATATTATCATTGTGTTTCATTCGATGATAGCCCTTTTATATGCTGTGTTATTCTGGCAAACCTGGCTGGAAAGAGAGAGGGGTTTATTGCTGCATCTCCTGCCACTGGGTAATATGGATAGCAGTCGGAACGAGAGCCGGGAATAAGGAGAGGTGAGGCTGTGTTCAACACCTAAACAGGTGATTTTCCGCCACGGTGACTCCTCTCAACACCTCGGCGGGAGGCACGAAATGACAGACCTGGCCTAGAATTTGTACTGATTGCATGTGTTGGAGGAGATAAACAGTGATCTTCCAGTTTGCCGCCCCTGCATGTTAACCACTGTGTTTCACTCCTTTCATTCGCTATCAAAAAAAGGGCATTTTGAGGATTTTACAGACGCATAAACCTCACAAGCTGTACGATTACACAAATACTTACACAACATAAACATACGCTATCTATCTATCTATCTATCTATCTATCTATCTATCTATCTATCTATCTATCTATCTATCTATCTATCTATACTGTATCTATACTATATCTACACTGTATCTATACTGTGTATAAGTACTTTCAGAGAAGAAACAGTAAAATACCAGTCTACTGCTGGATAAACGTTCCTATTTCTCCAGACAAACATTGACGTTTCATCCGTTCCATCCTCCTTCCTGCTCTTTTCCCACTCCGGAGTGAACGTAATCAGCTGTGACACGAAAAAACACCTTCTCTGTCTGTCAGGAACCTCGTCTCCCCCAAAAACGGTTCCCCGCCCCACCTCCCCTCCCCGTATCTCCCCCTCCCTCACATCTACGGCGCTTATGAACATCGAAATGCCATTAGGCCTCCAAGAACACCTCTGTTCCCTCTGCTTGGCGAGGCCTCGCACTGCGGTCGCACACTCTGAGCTCCCTGAGCGCCGACTGTTGCTCACCACCGGGCCTCTGCTCCGGCTCTTGTGAAGAATAGAGCCATTGTTGAGGAAACATATTGGGGAGTGAAGGACGGATAGAACAACCAGAGCAGAAAACAGCCAGTGAGACAAAAACACAACACTACGTTGCTGCGTCCGGTGACAGTCGCGCGTTGTCATTGCTTAAGCGTGAGTGGATGGTGGTGGCAGCGGGCGTGGAGGTGGCCGAGGTGGTGCGGTGAGCGCTAATGGAGTGATGTCACGCGGATGACAGCGAGGTTTGGCTGATCAAATAAAACGCATTAACTCCAGGAAATGGATATTGCGGGCGGCTTCAGATATGGCCACATCTAATGAGGCCCGATGCAAATGAGGGAGGAAAAGAGTCGTGAAAACGTTGAAACCAACTATAAAGGGATGATGGAGAGCCGGACAGTGGCCGTCAATCTCCCCGCTCATTACCTTCATGTGAAATTAACAGCAGCTTTAATCATTACATAAAATCTGCTCCAGCCCATTTGTTGATAATCGTGAAGCACAGAGGTTCAGAGTGGCTCCTCTGTCATCAATCACTGCCGCCGTATATTTCCTCTGGTTAGGAGAAGAAGAAAAAAAATCCAAGTTTTGCTCCATTTTCTCTTAGATCGCCTCTCGTCCCGATGATTCATCCATAATATTTAGCTGTTTCCAGACGTGTTACATTTGTAAACAGTTGGCGATTAAGTATCCAGGGAAAAGTGCTGTTTCAGCTCATCATGGGGCACATTTGGTGCAGTTATTTCTGTACTGCGCCGGTTGTCATCACAGCGTTGTGTTACGTGCCGTGAGAAAAACAAAGGTTTCGTTCAGGTTTTTGCCTTTTAATGACAATTACCTGGTTTGTTCATTGTGCAACAGAGCATACCGCTTAATTCTAAGAGTTTTAATTCAGCCGCTCCAACTGCAAACAATTTGTTTCCGTTACGGTGGAAATGGCATCTCTTTTCACTCAGCTATCGTTTGACATATAAATGCAGCATCTGAATGACTTTAATATCCCTCTAATCAATGTCCAGTGATCTTTTGATGTCCTCAATTCAATATAGTAAGGGTCATCCATGCCGCAGCTTTATAAACACAATAAAGGTAAATGATTACTCTGCACTGTGGTGTCCAAAAATACGGCCGGTAATGAAGAGAAATGGAGGAGTTGGAGGGGGAGACCTGTCATGTGTCATTGGCCAAGTCCAAAGCCCAAGATTAATCGCGGGAGAGGGGCTCTGTGGCAAAGATGTGGTCACCCTTGATCAATAAATCTGCCTCCCCCGCCCCCTCCCTCCATCTGCGTCTCGACTCCAATGTCTCTCTTTTCCTCCAAAATGTACGCAGCCGTCTGCGCGAGCTAAATCAGCATAAGTGAAGAGATGAATCGGTGACATTTGCAGTCGGATTCGTATTGATTGCCGGAGTTCGGACTTCTGAGGCTGCCCTCTGCACGAGTCGACTTAAGAAAATGCACTGTTCTCGCATCTCGTTGAGTCTATTCACAAAGCCATCAAGCGCACATTCCCACACCTAATGAAAAGGGCACGGGGAATCACCCGCCAGCCGGAGTCTGGAAATGCAAAAATCTACCCCCTCATATAAGCGCAGAGCAGCGGAGTTAAGAGGAAATTTCAATTTGCGCGATTCATCGCGGAAACATATACAACATCTGCCCTGGTCTCAGCACGACTGAACCACACGGCGGAGACGGATTTCGGATAATATTCAGCAGGGACCACAAATGGGACTTTTGACTTGGTCTGTGTGGAGGGCATAATGCAATAACATAGCATTAAAAGGGTCTTTTTACAGCGTGGCAGCGCCGGGTTCCTCGTGTGAGCCCGGTGCTCTGTTTGCGGTCACTAATGGGCAGCAGAAATTACAGGCAGTGGAATCGCGCCCCGCGGGGGGACTGGCCTCCTCAGCGGAGCGGAGCACTTAGACAGTGTCTGGGAGGGGGGGCGGGGGACTCAATGTCACAGCCTTGCCTCATAATTAAAGAAACCCTATTCCTTATCCACTGTTAGGTGAGCTCTGGCCTGGCTCTCCATCCAAAGGCTCCCCTGTGGGCGTCTAATGCGCGTTGCCCCAAGTGTGCATGTGGGCTGATCGGGAAGCTGCGCCTTTCTGCTGGGCGCCTGAGCTGTAAGGCCTCTGCCCACCACAAGGGTAACCGGGCCAGGCTTTAAAGAATCACAGAGCTCAAAAAGCGAAAGGAAATATCAACTCGCCGAAAAGCCAAGAAAAAAAAAAAAAAAGTGAGTGCAAAGTGCCGCGTAGGTGTGATTTGAAAAGTGAAAGTCGCGGCGCAGTTTTTCCCAGCGATCCTCCTGGAATATGATAAATGTAACTTTCTCCTTATTTACAAATTCTGGGCTCATCTTTGGTCGTTTCCGCCTAATCCCTCATTTTTAAGTAAATAAAAGTAGTAGAGCTGTCATGGTCAGGTTGCTTTGCCTCATCTAGCTCCCACGCTTTATAATTATTCATATGAAATGTGCTGCTGTTGATGGGCAACAGTCTTATTTTCTGCTTCAGTCAACAGTGCACATTTGTATTTCTAAATTGTGGAGCGCTTGTTATGTAAGGCAATTTTCTGCCTTCTTAAGAGCCGGATCTCCTGTGCATTAATAAGAGGCTGCGCTGAGCTGCTGCAGAGCTGAGGGCCTGTTCATGCTCCGAACCACACAACCACCAGCGACACCACACCGCACACCGTTTATCCATATAGTTAAAGGTTTTATTAGAATATGATTGAGAAACAGGTGCTCGCTCGGATAATGGTCAGATGTGAGAACGCTCAGAGCTCAGGCATGTTCACATTATTTGCACCTGGAGACTCAGAAACAGCATTCATGTATTTATTTATTTAGAAATGACAGGATTATGATCAACTGAAACTATAATATTGTCTATAAAGTTTATTTTGTTCACGGGACAAGAGATACAGTCTGACTGATACATCAGAATCATGGGGACATGACCTCAGTGTCCTTAACGCCACCTTCGGTATGACCCTGCACTAAATTTGAAGAACCCCATCAGACATTGATATTTTTCGTGACATTGTAAAATGAAATATTCATTTGGTGGTTGGTGCTGGAAAAATATGGGAAAGAAAATGATACGCATTAGGTGGTTTTCTGTCAGTAATCGATTGGAAAAGGTGCCACTGCGGAGTAATAAGACATATACGGGATAATGGACTGTTTCCTCGCTATAAGTGTTGCCGGTTTCATCGACGAGCCTCAGTGTGAGCCAGCGGGTCCACATTTGAGCATGTCATTTTAATTTTGATTTAATATGCCGCGGGACGGCGGCAGCCCGCTCCGCTAGGCTGACGAGACGTGGAGCAGATCCGGAAAAATCAATTCATCGACGTGCAAGGCTCATTTATTACACATGTTAATGTAATGGTATGAAACGGCCGCCGCCCATGGAGGAAGAGAAGAAGAGACATTAGGAGCAAATTGGAGCGAGGCGACTTTAACAGCGGTGGACATGGGTAAAAGTGCACCGCAGCGGAAAACAGTAACATGAGTGTCTGCAGGGGCCTCAGCTGGAGACGAAAGCAGCAGAGATGGGCCGAGACGAGAGGAGGATGGTGCGGTGAAGGAGGGGAGGAGGAGGAGGAGAGTGGCAAGGAGGTGAGAAGAGACGCAGAGTGCAGACAGCCAGGCCTCTGAAAGGCCGTTGTGGTTGGCAGCTGCTGACCTTGGTGACGATGGGCTTTCACCAGAGGCTTCTAATGAAGGCTGATTGCCAGGGAGTAGTGAGGGAGCCAAGGGGGAGAGAGGGGAGCGGGTGGGGGAGGGGGGGAGAGGAGAGAGAGAGAGAAAAGGATAGAGAAGAGGCTCAGGTAATTGCAGCACTTGTGGGTCTGAGGCCCCGCGGTCCTGTGATGTCGGGGTGCAGCGGGGAAGAAGAGAGATGTCTGCGGACGCTTTGGTGGTAAATTGTGGAGCAGGGGGATTGGAGGCAGACCCCCAGGCAGTAATTACCCCTATGAGTGTGTGGATGGAGAGTGGACAGGCCCGATGTGGGGCTCTGACGGCGATCAGGGAGACGCCCGCGATGGGAAGCGGCGACAAGACGTACAGACAGACGGCAGGAGTGTGACAGAGGAGGGAGACAGGACCCCCCCCCAAAAAAAACAACAACAACAAAAAAAAAACAGCGAGGCAGACGGTGGACCAAGGTCAGAGGCTGTTAGTGAATACACAACATGCTAGTGACAAGAACGACGGTGCGGCGTAGTTCCTGGACGAGAACGATATAATGGACGAGAACAAAAAAAAACGAAACAAACAAAAGCAAGTAATTAGATCAGAGAGATGGGGTGAGGTGGATGTCGCGGCTCCACTGGATGGCGCAGCAGGGTCAGGAGGGTCCGGGCATACACACTGGAATAGCGAGGAGTTGATAGGCTGGCCTAAGCTTCCCGCTGCCACGGATCAGTATGTAGCGCCTCTCCTCCCCCTGCCCGGGCTGATGTAACTCACTGGAGTGGCAAATTACACCAGACCTACAGCTGTAGCCCGACATTATGATTAATTTGATCAGTAATTTCTCCTGTTTTTCATTTTAATCGCCGCGACCGCTCTGCTGTGGCAGGTCTTTCAGATCTAATTAAGATCAATTCCGGTGTAACAGACTTGGCGAGCGCCTTTTACCCCGCCAAATCCCCGAGCTCTCCGGGCGTGGAGAAAACCTGCAGCTCTAATCAATCAACTTCCAGCCAAATCCAGCGCGCTCCCGCAATCAGCCCATTAACACACTTAAGCAAATTTCATAATCTTCCCTCCTCGTCTGTTTGTCATCGCTGTGGCGGATGTTTCAGGCCGCATCCCACTCGACTCGCCGTGCTGAGGAGCAGAGCGGGCGCGGGTACGGGCGGGGGTGGAAAAGTATTGCGTCGTTACTCCATTTCACCAAATTAGCCACACTAATCTGGGTTTAGACAACTGACTCAAGGGGACGCGGTCTGTTGTGGTGTAATTTCTATTCTAATTGGGATTTTAATTAACAATTTTTTTTTGTTGTTGTTTCGCAAATTAAAGACGGCAGACACTGAAAACCTGAGGGATGTAATGAATGCTCAGGATATTCCCCACTATCAGTTAGGAAGCAAAGAATATCACACACACCTCCCATGAGAGGACCTTTACAATGGGACATTAATTGGAACATAATGAGTGTTTGTCTTTTAGCCGCTGTATTGTCAGCAAGTGTCTGAATGGCCGGGTGATTGTGCGCGTGACGGCTGATGACAGGAGGAAACAGGGGCGTTATCTGCGTAGCGCTGATTGTATTATGGTAATTATGACTCCACTCTTCAGCACAGACCGGCTCCTCTGGGTAAAACATGGAAACAACAGTCAAGCCCCGTCTGCGTCTTCAATGAAAACATACAGAAGGCAGATAATGGGGACAGTTGACATGAAAACTTGTGTGAATTAACCAACGAGGTGCTTCGTGATTCAGGAAGTCAAAAAAAAAAAAGAAAAAATAAACCCTAATCAGTGACCCAGGCAGAGGGAGGAGGGGCTGCTGCTTAAATCCTGTTGCAGCCTTGAGCGGTTGCCGAGGCTGTGGCCTGTCCTTGTGCGAGCTGACACACCGTCTGAAGACCCCGGCACTGACCCAGAGAAACTAAACCTTTTACGGCCATTCTGCTTCTCTCTCTCTCCCACACACACACATGATCTTTCCATAATCCCATTTGATGAGGCAATATCTTAATGATACCTGATGTGGCCCCCTTCGGCCGCCCTCAAGGGAGGTCCGTCCTGTCATCACAATCAGCTGCGCTGCCGCTTTCAGAGGAAGACAATCTATATAAAGCCGAGGGTCTCCGTCTTCTAAACGTCCCCCGTGTCCGAGGAAGACGATCGCAAAGTCTAGGACGTTCGTCGAACCCGCGGCTTACTCGAAAACAAAAGTCTGATTTGGAGTTGATGCTCTGTATGCTGCGTAATGCAAGCAGAGTATGTGAATCTGGGTGTTGTGAATCTGTATTGTTGGTCAGTAGCTGAGTATCCACACTCAGACTGGACAGCGTGTTTTGTGCGATGTAGCCGCTGCCTTTGGAGCCCATTAAATCCGAGACTGTTTTTCCTGCTGAGTCTCACCAGGCCGTGACAGGGCCGGAGAGGGCTGCACGGGGGGAAACAAATAGCTCAACTCATCCTGGCCATAAAGAAGGTTGCACCACAACCCAATAAGGGTCTGACGCTGATGAATGTGACCGGGGACAGAAAGGCGACCCTGGCCAGACTCGACCAGAAATGAAACCACAGGGATATAAAAGAGGTTATTATCGTCACACAGTGACAGCGAGACGGACAGGAGGGCAGAGATGGATGGACGGACACGGGGACTAAAAAGGAGGTTGAGTAGGAAGAGCGGCAAAGATTAAGGGATTGATTATGACCGGAAGGCTCGAGGATAGATAACCATCCACAATCACATATCATTCCTATGCACACTTGAATTTCCTTTTTTAAGTGGAGCGTTGCGTTTTTGAGTATCCAATTAGTGCTCTTGAAATTTGTGCATTGTTGGTTTAATAGTGTGGCCTTTGTTTTTTTTTTAAATGCATCTAATAATTGCATTTCATTCAGTGTCCTTGATAAGTGATTTGAGTAGGATAACATGTCTGATTATATACAGCTAATATGGAAAAACCTTTGCACCTGATAGACTGTATTGGAGACTCATAAATACAGGTGACCAAATGTGTGAGAAGAAGAAAGTCAGGGTATGAACTTCTCAAATTAAATCTCATCTCGCCACGTGTGGATGTTTGTACTGGGGCAGAACTGCCCACAGTGCATCTTGAATAGTACGGACTTACCGGCAGGGGCATGGGCGGGGTGACGGGAGAAGGGAGGCTGCGGGCCGGCGACTGGTTGGGTCGGTGTGGTGGAGACTGCTGTGGCTGTCCAGAGGTGGAGGAGCAGGTGGAGCCCGGAGATGGAACGGAGGTCTGCTGCTGGTTGGGTGGGGTCACGTGATGCTGGTTCTGGGCGTGAGAGTGGGTCTGTTGGTGATGGTGATGGTGTTGCTGCTGTTGTTGCTGCTGCTGTTGCTGTTGCTGCTGGTGGTGCTGCTGCAGCTGTTGGAGCTGCTGCAGGTGCTGGAGCTGCGAGTTGAGTGATGAGGTAGCTGTCGATGAAAGAACAACGAGTGGTTTGAATCTTTTCTGCACGAGACCTGAGCAACATGCAAAAATCTCTATTCAGTCCAATTCTTTATTCTTTAAAAGTGTTTCCGTTGTCATCATTAAAGGAGCATTTCGACATCTTCAGGGTAAAACTACTAAACAGTTCTTAGCAGTTTGGTTATGGCTCGTACAACGAGGTTGGGCAGACGACATGTGTTTTGCCACATAAACAGGAAACCCTCATTATTATTGAAGAATATGCTCACACCTCTGATGCACACATGGAGGTGTGGGATGCACTGGGTGAATAGTGAGAGATGGATGTAAATTGCATGGAGCCACAACAAGGTCCTCCAGGGTTTTTAGGCTACGTGATGGAGTCTGTGAATTTAATTCCACTAGTTGGAGGACAAAGCCATCAAGCCTGACTGATATAATTACTCTCTCTGGAGCCAAAACTCTTACTGTCACTCGGAGAATGTAAGAATCTTTTGGTTTAATGGCTTGAAATCTCATAGGAACGAGACATCCATCTTAACCGGTCAGAAATAAACCCATTAACTAATTGGCTTTAATCATGGAGCTGCCGTTAGAAGATAATTATAAATTTTTATGCTGCTCAAAAAAAAGAAAAAAGATTAAAACACTGAAACAGTCTGTAACCACCATGTCACGGCACGCCAATGCTCTCATGGACACACACACACAAAAAAAGAAACATTTAAAATGTTCAAATAACACGACCTTGTTCACGCAGGGAAAAAATCACCTTTCTGCCTCCAAGATCCATTAAAACAGATTTAGTTTGAATAGTTCAACCTCCACCATTGGTGCAATATGACCCTAATAAATAAAACCTTGAATATTTTAATTAACCGCTGTATATTTTAACGTTTTGTAAAGATGTTCATGAAAGTGGAGGGAGAATCAAAACAGGTTCAAAAGGATGTTACGTGAATATCCTTTGATAATGCAGCCGAGCAAGTGCGTATACACTGTATACAGGATCAATGCACTTCAATAATTTAAGTACGGTTGTCTCATAAAATATGGATAAAACATCAGGGCAGACGAGTCTCTGACTGGTGTTGTCACGACGACTGCAGGACAGGCCCAGATGAACATTTGATGAAGATCAGATCATCGCCCTGTTTCCTCACTCTGCAGAAGCTCAGCATAAGAAAGTCGGCGTCTGTTGCCCAGTAAACAGCACACTTTTACGTTTCTTCCACCTCCTGACACTTTGACACCTCTCTCACCCCCCCCCACCATGAATTATATATCAACCGCGCAAACGGCCAGAGTCCAATTCTCGCTTGAAATGTTGGGGCAAGTTGTCGAGCGAGCGCTGGAGCCCCCTGACAGGAGCGGCTGCCTCTCCGTCGCAACTCCACAACGACAAAATGCAAGAGGCCCCTGTTTTAAAGCAGGAATAAAAGGGAGACAGAGACGGAAGAGAGAGAGAGAAAAAAAACAACAACAAAAAAAAACAAAATGAGATTTCGTCCCAAAAAATTATCGAAAACCAGGCGAGGATCAAAGGCGATCGGAGAATTTCCTCCAGCGCCGACCATTACGCCGAGGAACGGGAAGCACAACAAAAGAATAGGAGGCAAAAGAAAACAAATACAGAGGGAATATGGAAGAAGCCCCATGTGGCCTTATTATCAGGGCTGCACCGCAGGTAACTACTGTATATTCTTTAACAGCAGTGCTTTATAAATTCTGTCATCTTGTTAAGACTGTCAGGACCACTGACCCTCCCTCACTCCCTCACTCCCTCACTCGCTCACTGGGCAACTGGCATTTTGAAGCTCATTCTTTTAACCGCAGTCGTCTGATTGCTGCGGTCGAGCACATAATCCAAACGGCTTGTCTCGGCTAATTGTTTGTGCTCCTTCCTCCAGCAGACGCCGGGCCCAGGATGAGAGTGGGAGCCTCACTTATGATGGCGAGAGGGCAAAAGGGTGCCGGGATCCTATAGTGCTCATTATAGCTCCCACTGTCTCTTTGTTGTGTCTCGTATTCGCCGGTCCTGCCACTGCGGCGATGCCAGCAGAGCTCCCACTTAGTCATCAGGCCCGAAGGCTGTGAGAGCAATGGTCCCACTTTCGCCGTTGTCACAACTCGATTATGTTAATGTTCATAACGAGGGGTGAGCGAGACCGGAAAGCCACGGAGCTAAAATATAGGAAACAAGTTGTGACACAACTGTGGAATGTTTTTTTTTGTGTGTTCGTTTAAACGTCTAATATCGCGGCGAAGTCCTGAAACCTCAACGAGCATCTGAAAAACTGGCTGCCATCTTTCTTTCAGAGTTGTATTTCTTTTTTCTTTTCTTTTTTTTTGTGCGCTTTAGTGCCACAGAAGAAATCAACTGTTATCTTTGCCTGTCCCAGGCCCCGCTTTCTGAAGTACTGGAGGACGAAGCGAGACTGATTGTCAGAGGTCGAAAGGCTAGGTCAACGCCGGCACATTCGTCAGACAAAATGCTATTTTTGTTTCCTGTGTGGTTGAGAAGTGAGAGGGGGGGTGGGGGGGTTGGGAGGGGGTAAGTCTGCTCTCTCATTACCAGCGCTATCTCAGTGGTCCCTACCAACCCTCCTATTACAGCACTTTTCTCTCCAGAGCTGATTCAAGCTTGACTCCCTGTTTTCCTCTGAATGTACAACGCCAATGTTTACAACTTTCCCCACAAGTTTCACATAGTATATACATATATATGTATATATATATATATATATATGCACACATACGTATGTTGTTTGGGTTTGTGCGTGGTCTCTGGGTACAGACTCAGTCAAGGCATATGTCCAATAACAACAACACTTAACGTAAAGGTGAATTCTAAAAAAAAAATAAGATTCTCATATTAATATAACTGCAGCGACTAATCGCTTTAGTAGTATTTTTTTTCCTATGATACGCACAACATCACAAGCCAGTTTCCCAAGCAGTTCAGAGGCATAGAAACACGCGTTGGTCGATCTGACGAACATAGAAAATCGCCTGTCCAAGGCCAACAGGAGCAGGAAGGAAGACGTAAGCACAACAGTAGTCACATCTACACAAACGTCCTTGACTGAATTTCATTGTGTGAAACCTTGTGTGTTTGGTCAGAGGAAGTTGAGGGGATCGTCGTCTCATGCTGAAAAAACAAGATCACCAACCTTGACAAGAATTAAGTCCAAAGTAACTTTTGCGTCAGATCAGTAAATTGTGTGTCAAAGACACAGCTTTTAAGTGACTTTACACATTTGGCAGTCAAAAATGTGCATCAGTTCTCCTGGTAGAAATTAAGAGCTGCACTCAGAAACTTCTCAGGAGCCCGACAGGCAGGAGTTAATGAAATTGTCCGATGTATTTTTAGGACCTGCTCTGGTCTAAACACAGCTGTCATTCTTTAACAAGAGAGGTGAGAGGGGACAAACAAGCTCCCCATTACTGCTCTGCCTCACGTCCCAATACGGGAGTCCATAAACCACTGTCTCAATTGCCTTTTCAGTGAGTCACACTGATAATGACTTCGCTGGAGGTTGGGAGATTTAGACTCGGAGATCTGGTAATTATGAAGGTGGTCAGAGGAAGGTCATTTTTACTCTGTGGATTAAGGCTGGGAACGTGCAACCCGGAATGACTTGGATAACATCGCGACACTGATGCACTGATTCTTTTTGTTTTTTTTCATCTCGATGTTAACTCTTGAGTCGGAGTTGATCTGACTGTTGAAAGTTGTCAGTGAAAACTAATTTCTTAAGACGGACATGACACAAAAAAGGAAAATATATTTTAGTAGTTTGACTTTTGCTTACTGACAAAAACAAATAATCAGTGGATATCATTAAAAATTTGAATAAAACTAAGCATCAAGCAATTTATGAATTAATAATGCATTTATTTGTATATAGCAGTTAGCGCTTCTTGATAGTTGAAGTGAAGCTGTATTTACTTCTTATACATTTAGGAAATTTAGTTGCATCATGGTCAGGTGATGATACTGATATGGTTTGTGTGTATGTTCTAATCTGAAAACTAACAACAGCTGTCAGATCAATACAGTGGAGAAACAAAGAATGGAATAGAAACATGAAATTTAATTCCACCACTGCTTATCATTTATTATTTGGCCTATTGTAAACTGCTAGTGTATTGTTGTGAAGATTTTAATCCAAAGTCAGATTTTTAATACAATCAACATTTTATTAAAATACAAACATAACGGAATGAGGAATTGATTCCTAGCTCGGCAAGGGGAAAATGGAACGTTAACGGAATTAGCGCGCTGCTGAATAAAAACATGACTCAGTGTATATGTCTATATATGTGTATATATATGTCGGCTGTTAAGATACGAGTTGAGTCGCGGAAACGCGGGATTTTTGGAGACGAAACCCCATCTCTTGTTGGGATCCAGAGATAATGCTTTCATTTGGTGATGCAAGCCAACATCAAGCTGTGTGTGTACTTGGAGCGGAGCATTTCAAAGAATCCAATCCTCTCCATGGAGATGTTACACACACAAGAAAATCCCTGTGTACTCCATAATGTTGCCCTCTTGCTGTTGCTTATGCTTGGCGATTGATTTCCAAAGTGTGGTCCAGGGACCACCGAGGGCCCCTGAGAAAGTTCCTGGGGGGTCCAAGCCAAATGAGCTCTAGCTGACTGTTGTTTGGATTAATGGTTTATCCGCTTTTAAATACTGACCTGTAATTTCTAAATATTAAATATTAAATATTTAAATATTAAATAATACATTTTGTCCTTCTTTGACTAAAAGGTTTCATAATAAGTGAAAATACACCTAGATTCAATATCTAGATTATTGCATGAGCTACGTTCAGGTGTGTATTTTTCATTCAACACCTCAAAACACTCTCGTTCTATCTTATTCTATTAC
>JAFBJQ010040040.1:75115-127290 GCA_016785345.1 Trinectes maculatus | reverse complement strand
ATTAAAACCTTAAATTTATCTGAACCTCTTCAGTTGGAGTTTTTTTTTTTTTACTGACCCTCAATGGAGGAACCTGAAATGTTCACGTTTAATAAGCGGAGCAAATGTAGTTCTCTGATCTGCCACAAGGGGCAGCAGCACACAAGAAACAAATAGGACATAGGGACCATTGAGGAAGGAGCTGAAGCCGGATATTTACACCTACACACTTACATGTGTATTATATGTATGTGTGTCTGTTTTACATGTGTGTCTATACATTATATATGTGGTGTGTTCCCATTGGCCCAGTGTCGAGGAAGAACCAGAGGTCCTTCAAGTCATGATCTACATACAGTAAAATTAAAGTTTAAACATGTTTTCTCACACAAGCGGAACCCGAGACCTATGACTCAAATAATATGTAAAAGAATACAATGTGTGTGGTACAATCCTTACATTGACTCCAAAGTCAACAGACGTGGAACTCCAGATGGCGCCGATGCTGGCTGCTGCCAACATGGCCTCCACTGCATGGATACCATTGGGTAGGTAACCTAGTCGGGCAGACGGGAGCGAAGAAGAATGAAAACTATTGATAGATACATAGATCTGGTTTAATTTTGGAATAAATATGCATAAATAGTCATGCTGTTATACTATGTATTATTTCAAAATAATTAGAGAAGTAGTAGTAGAAGTCAGGGGTTAATCCTGTAAATATCGAGTATGAGAAGCAGCTTGGATTAAAGGGAATCCTAACTTCATCTTTCTGCTGCAGCTAAACTGCTGGTGTGCAAACATTTGTTCACCCTGTGGGTTTTTGTTTTGCAACACCGTGAACACGACTAACGTTGTACTTCCTGATAAAAACATTTGCATAGATTTAATTTTTGTAAAATTGTGCTTTGTTTTGATCCTGTGAACAGACAACCAGTCTGTTAACCAAAGCAACGCCACACTGCCCCCATGCAGAGTTTTAGTCCTAATATGGCCACCACTGAATATTACAACATGACAGTCTTAATCCAAGTCAAAGTTAGGCACTTTGATCATAGAGGATTAATGTGTAATGTTAATGTTACATTTCTGAATCATGACTGAGGCGGTGATCCTCAAGTTAAACCTTTTTTCCCAAACTTTGATAAACATTGTGGACAAGAAAACAATTCATTCAGTCACTTACAGGCCTTGTTCCTCCCAGCATGTTGTTATTGCTACAGGCAAAGGTTCACATGAATAATAACAAACAGATGCTGCTGTTACAGTGGAGCACGTCCTGCTGGTTAACAGTTTGCTCTGTGTGATTGTACAAGCTGCATCTTGTCATTTCTAAAATCCATGTATTTCACATGGTGTTTTACAACATAGTGGTTTTATGTGGTTTGTTTTACCTGACTGATTATACGTTTATATTAGTCAGAGGTAGATCATGGTGTTTTTCATCACACACGTGTGAGGGAAGACGTTCAGGCCTTTAGGACCAAGAAAAAGAGCGATGGAGCTAAAACATGCATGAAAGAGAGACCGTGTGTCTGCGTGTGTGTGTGCGTGTGCGTGTGTGTGTGTGTGTGTGTGTGTGTGTGTGTGCGTGTGTGTGTGCAGGACTGGCTCACGTCCTGCTACAAAGCCTGGCTTCATCAGCTAAGTGCTTATATATCTTCTGGATTACAGACACTGACACTGCCAATTTGATTACAACCTGGGGACAAGGACGTCTCTGTCTCTCACACTCTCTCACAAACGCACACACGGACACACACAGTAAATACACATTCATATACACTTATAAATCTAAGTTTTAGATATGTCAGGAATACAAAAGGGATTTGATATAAAAAAAGAAGCTGATCTCTCTCTCTCCCTCTCTCTCGCTCATGGTTCTATTGCTCATGCTCTCTTTCTGTCCTGCCCTCTCTCTCCCTCCCGTCTTTATAATGAGATTCCCACATACCTTAAGTCGTTTGGCTAATGGAATTCTCCTGCTACAACATCCGTCTTTCATTCCGAACACACACAAACCTTCATACATATCCTGGTACATCGTGGCTGAATGTGATGTTCAGTCACATGTCTGCCTCAGAATAAAGGCTGGGAGGTCGTTGTATCAATGTACAGGGAAATTTATATGACATGCCTTAAAATCTGCTCTATGTGTGTGTGTGTGTGGATTTCTATGGCGACACTGTGCAGTGGAGCTCTGCAGAAAAACAAATAGTAACTTTGAAGAAATAAAGGCTGTCATTCATGAGGAGGAGCGCGTCATGCCAAGAAAGGCAGCTCTCTTCACAGTGCATAATAAAACAAACAGTGAAAATTAAATAAATAAAAAGCCCATGTCCACTTTATTCTGCAACAGCCCACATACAGAAGACAGAGGGGGTGAAAGGAAAATAAGTCAAATAAAAAATTAAGCACATAAAATATTGGCTCTTTAGCCCTTTTGAGACTTACCTACAACCCTATCTCCAGTCTGGATCCCCATCTTCCTCATGGCTGCAGCAAACAGTGCCACGTCACGCCTGAGCTCCTTGAACGTCACCTTCGCAATCTCCTCATTTGCCTCTCCTGGTAGGTGGAAAAACAGAAGAGGGACACAGAAGCAGAACAAACGTAAATATATACATTTAAAATGAATCAGAGAACAGCAGACGGGAGTTGACATAAATGCAAATAGAAAAATCCCTGAAATCTGAAACCAAAGCACGGACAATGAAAACCAGGGAGACAGAGATGGAGACGTAAACAGACACAGAAACTGTGAATAGACAGCGCCACAGGCAGCAAGAGTTAGTAGTAGTGCACTGATATTGAAGGACGTTTCAGGTAGAACGTGTGCATGTGTATGTTCTCTGTGCTATGAAGAAGGGCCAGTTTGTTAGCGTGCGACAGCCCGGAGAGCTGTGACGTATGGAGCCATATGCTCCCTGTTGCATTGATTCTGTCCTTAAACACTATTCTTTTATAGTTTCGTCACTTTAACTTCTCTTGTAAACTCGAATTCTGAAAAGAACTGGACAGAATTGTGTATATTAGTGGACAATACATGTTGGTGCCCTGAAATCAATTTGAAATTGAGTCCACATACGATTGCTCACTTTCACATACGCTGCTATATATATTACATAGCACAGTTTTGAAAAAAACAAAAACACTGACATATCACTTAATATGCTTACTCGCAGCGTAGAGAGCCACTTTGTCCTGGTCTGCATGTTTGAGCAGGTTCTCGGCGTAGTTGAATCGAGCCCCTTTGAACCACTCGGGAACATCCGAGATCCGCTTGGATGCATCCACCACCTGGTATACACCAATAAAACACTGACCAGGGATATTCAACCTCTGACAACGAATAATTACATCACCTTTGGTTCTAATTCGTTTTTTTATATTTCCATGTCAATAATGGCTTCCATGTCAATAATGTTTTCCCTTTTTTATGTGTAAATAACAGATGAATGTCTCTTAGACAGTAAAAACAGGAGTAGTAGGAAAAGCTATCATCAGTGGCAACACAGGGATTTTATATCATAACTCGATATATGGATGAGAAAAGGTACATGAGGCGGGTTAAGTGATTCATAAAAGAAGAACGTGTGGCCAGCCTGTGACGTGGAACGTGTTATTCATGTGTACTGAAGGAGTGTGTTGACAACTGCGCTCAATATCATGAGCTCAGACATCATTTATTATCTCACACACCCACTTCAGACGCTATATCCTGGAACTAAACAGCATTAACGGGCGAGAGAGAGAGAGAGAGAATTACATGGCGATGAAAATGAAGTGTTTGATGTGATACACATTTCAGCAGCCACTTTGACAAGACGTGATTAGAGATTTTCCTTCATTCATGAATCTTATCAGATTACTTTGACTACTGACAAAGTAGTATTTCTATTGACAGTGCTGCTATCATTGCTGCTTTTTCTGACACAATATCATAAATATTACTGTCAAAACAATCAGCCAGTGCTTAAATACTAGAGTTACAACACCTGATCTCACCTTTCTCTCCCCCTTTTGGCCTCACCTCTCCTCGCTCCCTCAATTTTCTCCATAACTGTTTTTTTTTTCAATTTTAGTTCTGATGACATCACACCGTTGTACTCACAGACTGAATGTAGCAAGAGAGGTTGGACTCACCTCCTCGTACGGTTTGGAGCTGAGTACGCCACAGAAACTCCACACCTCCGCCCAGAACTCAGGGTAGCTGTCCACCGACCACTGGTACAGGTCCCGGTAGTTTGCTAGAGGACCAACAGTCATCAATTACTACAGATTTATAGCAAACTATTAACCTACTGTCATGACTATCTGCTCAAACACAGAGATGTGAAGTTGACACATACAGGGAAATACTAGTCACATACCACGGAACAAAAAAAAAAAAAAAACATGTGCTGAAATCTGCCTCCTGTCAATGGCACGTCGCATTGAAAACCACAAAGTAAACCATGGGAAGAATCCGAGACACTACAGCCCGTAGGCTCTGTCAACCTCCACGTCATCTCCATATGTGAAAAAGAAATGTGCCAACAATTACGTCATCTCAATTGAATTAAAACAGGTAGTGTTTTCTGTCCACATAGTTCATATAACATGTCATGCATACAAATAGGTTAGGTACATACATAACTACATACATATCTCATTTGATATTATTCAACCTAATCTTTTTTCAGGATGCATTTAAAAAAAGATCTGAAAAAAAAACCATAATGAACATAATGGTGTGAGGTAGTGTTGCTGTCTTGCGGTCTCCTAGCTCTGATACTTCCTAGGTAACTTCTCCAAATTATTGTACTAAAGAGAAGAGATGTGTTGCCAATATTGTACTCTATTTCTGCCAAAATTATTCTGAATGACGTTTAATTTGAATAATCACACTCTGACATCTGCAACAGCTGTCACACCCACACAACCATAACCACACACACATATATATTTATATACATATAAAGGAAGTACTGGCTGACCAGGATCCTCAGCATTCCTGCAGAGCCCTGTTGGCCTGAACTGGCATATTACTGAATAGACAGTAGAAATGAACCTGTCAGCTGTGCTTTCAGTGCTACTATTAACAGGCTGTACACAGCTGTAAACATCTGATTTACACTAAATAAATAAAGGTGGTCGTTATTCTTCACATTGTCAATCATAACATGACAATAAAAACATCATGAACGGCTGAAGCATGAAAAGCTGCAGCTTTTCAACAGAGCTAACTTGGGGAAACAATTACACACCATACACTGACAACCAGCAATAGACAACAGTCAACAGTGTTTTAGTGTTTTTATAGCATGAATTAAATCTTCCATGTGTAAACCAGCTAAACACCCAGCTAACCCCCGCCCCTCCTCCTCCCTACTCACCCAGATTAAGACCGTATTTCTCGTTGACCTGTATCCTAAACTTGTCCATCTGTGTGCTCCTCTTGGAGTCCGGGTACCACAACACCTTGCCCTCCATATCCATGATTTTCTCGCTCTTGCCTTCCGTGTCCTTCGACATGTTTGTGTCGTTGCGTCGTCGGCTGCTAGACACCGGTCAGAGTGCGTCCCGCGCGGCTGGCTCAAGCTAACTGGCTCCGGGGTGTTGAATTAGCACCTGCTCGCTACTTAGCTTTAGCTGTCGGGACGCACGGCGCACAGCAGCTAGCAAGACTTCAGTGTGTCACAGGCGAGCGTGGAGCAGGCGCTGAAAACTGACAGGCCACGCCCCTCTTTTATGACGCAACGCGGCGAGCTGCGTTCAAGAGCACACACATTGTTCAACACTGTTACACAGCACATTTAAACGTTTAAAGTTCTCCAGCTGAGAGAGAAAACGTCAAGTCTCTTACAGGCCTCTGTTTACATAATTGTGCTCATAAAGATTAACTCATCAAGTCAGGCCCGAAAAACGAGATTACTAAACATCCTTTTGAAATATTTTCATCATGTGCACAGTTACTTGGAGAAGTCACTGTCAAACGTCTGACAAAGAATAAAAAAATGAACTAAAGTGATTGTAAAAATATGTTTCCAAGTATAAGACATGTATACTAAAATAAATTACAGAACTATTAGCAAGGACAAAAATGAATAAAGAGAATACTGGTAGCAGTTGTTGTAGTGTTGACCCATAATTTGCAGATAAGACAGTCATTTGTAGATAAGATAGTAACCTGCAGATAAGGTGCAGCAGTGTGTGCAGAAAAAGTCTTGGGTGCCCTTAGGTTTGGTAATTTCCCATTTGCTTAGTTCAGTTTGAAATATGATCATAAAACCATACAGATATGATGTTTCCAGATACTAAATAAAACAAACATCAACTTAAACAACTTGATTTTCTACAGATAATATCATCACGCTTGTGGTTTAGTCCAGTTGCATATGTTATCTATAGGCTTTCTCTTGCCTCTTTACAAGTGCACTACATGGTGGACTATAAAGACAACTGTGCCTTTATAGTGGACTATAAAAGCAAATGTGTCTTTATAGTCCACCACATATTTCCTATGTTTCATGTTTTGCTGTAACAAATGATAATTGCAAATTTCAAATTTATTGCACACTTAATTGGGTCAGTTGCTTGGTGTGTCAATCCCAGTCAGCCTTGATCCACTGAAAAATATTATGACTGTACAGTTGTGTTTTTATTATTATTATTACTGTTATTCGAGCAGCTCTTGACCATTATGTCCTTTGCAAAATGCATTAGGGTTTGTGTGTTGGTGTAACCAGTGTTCTGACTGTGTGTAACCAGTGCTTTGACTGTTGTCTGTGACCTGTTGGTCACAGACAACAGTCAACAGTATCTCCTGTTGCTGGTCACATGGGTAACCAAACTAGTTTCCTCTCCTGATATATGAAATATAAGTGACTGTGACAGTGTTTCATAGCTCTACACATGCTGGCAGTTATATTGAAATATTATCTTCTTACTGACAAAATAATTTATAGTTTATAGATTAAAAAAAAAAAAAAAAGCAATTCAAGACATTTCCTCGATTTTTCAACCCGGTAGAAATCTTGAACGTCTCCCCCACGTGGACGCGCAGCTGTTGTGTCCATCGTGCACGCGGGGGACCAGCCTGTCAGGGACGGCTTCTGATTGGTCGTCAGGACACTGGTTCCACATCAGCCGACTGATGGGTCTATGCAGGAGGCGTATCACCCACACAGGAACAGGGGCTGATCAATGGTAAGCTTGCTTTAGGGGTTTAAAGAGCACGTGTTGGCCAATCAGAGAACGGGAAGGTTTTAGGGGCGTGCCCAATCAGCGAGAGGGAGGAACTCTCCGGACCCTCCCCTCTCACATTGAGGTGGTGTCATCCCAACTATTATTTGACGATGAGGAATTTATTTTCTAAATGTAAAAATAAAAGGTTTTGAATGAGCCATGATCCCAAATGCAGAATCCTGGTGTGACAGTTTACTGACATTTTACACAGCTGGTGCCATAAAGCAGAAATGATGATACTTTGTAATGTAGGTGTCTTCAACAACCAGAGGTTGTAAAAATGGAGGCCTCGTAAATTAAGTAATAAAATCGTTATGATCTCTGTTTGACCAGACATGCAGAATCAATCTTGGGACACGGGTAAACTGTGTATATTCTGTTCATTTAACCATATGTGGTTTTAAATACATATCTAGAACAATTACCACTAACGAGAAGCACACATCCATTATTTCCACGACTTAGAGGTGACATTAAATAATACTTTTTGAATTATCTAAAAATCTCTCTTCAGTTTGTCATTGTGGGTAAATGAGCGTAGATTAATTGGTGAAAATGTATTTTATAGCACAAGTAAGTGTGCTGGAAGTGGACAGGCTTCAGTCTCACTGGGACAAACCTTTTGTGGCTGATTCTACACTGAAGTTGAACTGAAATGGACCTTGGCATCATTCCACAGCATGTATCTCTTTTACCTATTTACTATGGCTCTGCCTCCACATCAGCTTATGCCATGCAGTCCAGCCAAAATCCACATTTTGTGTCTTTGCAGAGGTCTCTCCCAATTACTGCCCTTTGGATCCTATGATGTAAAATGTGTAACGTGCATATTGCATTTAGCTTGGAACCTTTTCCAGTTGACCGACGATGAACCGGACAAAAAGACAAACAGCCAAGTCAATGAGTTATGTAAAGGTGCACAGGGCATTTTTCTGCATCATGCTTTAGCAGATAGCAGTTACATGACAGGCAAATTAATACAATGAACAAAAAGTGATCCTATTTTGCTTTAAATCTTAACTTTTAATTCAAGAAGCCATGTTCACGTTCACAATAATTTGAATGGACCAAAACAATTTCTGGGGACAATAAAAGTGTCTTCAGTAGCCCATTTTACAATTTTATTTCAAAAATAACAGACTGATCCTTGAGTTTTGTAAAAACATACCACGGATACAACAGACTTGATGATTAACTCCTTCAAACTGTCGACTGTTGTAGAGCAGTCAAATGCAGGCCAGTAGATGGCGTACTAAAACACTATATAGTGTAGAATGGGCATCCACCTCAGGTATGGGAATCTGTGTGTAAGATGTTTTTATAAAATCAAATAAAATCAAATAAAATAACCTTATCTATCTCATTTAAGCTGCAACATATGTACATTACAACGTATGAGAAGAAACGTTGACTTTAAAAATAATTGTCTCTATCGTTTTTAAATAACTCGAGAAAATGTTTATTACGACTAACTGCCTCGTTAACTCATAAAGCCAGAATAGTTTTTTACTTAATGCGATACGCTTCCGTATACTGTATATTTTTTCTACACCACGTGACCGAGTCGTGTCGTTTACGTCATTACCCTTCACGGAAGTCAGCAGTTTGAGGGTGATGGTGGCGGCCGCGTCAGCCTAGCAACAGGAAGAGGATGTTTTCTTCCACTCAAAGAATAATATCACCTGATTCGAAGAGTTTTTAACAGACTAGGCCTCCGTACAGATTCGCCTCCGAGCTTGCTGTTCATATACAGCCGATTCCCGGCGTCTGGTAGCCTGGAGCAGGGCGCTGCCCGATAAGATGTCCCTCTTCCAGTCGGCACTGGATTTCCTAGCCGGGCCCGGTTCGTCCGGAGCGGCCAGTCGGGACCAGAATGACTTCGTCGGACAAGTGGTGGAGCTCGGCGAGCTGAAACTGAGGATCAGGAGGGTGATCGCAGAAGGTGAGGTTGTGTACGACAGCCTGAAATGTCGTTAACGTCCTGCGCGGTTAGCCATGCTAACTAGCCTAGCCAGCTAACAGGCTAGCACAAGTGACAAACCCCAAGTTGTTATCAGTGAAAACAGAGGCAGCAACTGCAGAGCTATGAGTCACCGGGTAAACAGAGTAAACGATTAGTCATTAGGTTTTGTTTTAGTTTAAAAAGATGTCTATCGTGACGAGTGAAGGTGATGTATGAAGAACTAGAACTTTCATCACGTCCGGTACGTGACCAACTGTTGTTGGGCTGCACGTTAATTCACATCGAAACACATGAACGTACGTGAGGCTGCGTTTTACCCAACCTGTTAACCTGGCACACCACCGACCTTATCATGCATGGCAACAAGACGTGTGTTTCAATAGTAAAATCATTACAGAGCCGATAGGAAGGTGTGTAATGATAGAGATGTTATTAAAAACCTCTTTCCCCTCAAGGTCTATGGTTTAACTTGATCGACAGTAAGAGTCGAAACAACTGCCTGAAATAATAACCTGTATTTGCCTGCACACAAGACAAATACAGTCCTTTTTGCAGTGGCAACCTGGAAAGGTGATATTGCTGTACTGCTGTTTGTGTTTAATATGTTATTTGTCACAGTGGCTGTTATAGCAGACAATGTAAAAAAATAATTCTGTGGTTTTCAATACCAAGTGTCTCTGTTGGGCCTTTAGAAGTAAATCATTTAAAAGTGTCAACATAGTTTTAGCCTGGTTAAACGTGTAGACCTCTGTGGTTCATCAAACAAACCCCATCCTCCATTGTTTTGGAATTTATCATCGTTAAATTCCAGCAAAATAACAGAAAATGGGATATTATATCTAAACCATGTTTGTGTATAATTTTTTGCACACTCATAAATGTGTCACAGAAGGCTTTTGTTGTTACAGACGCAATCTTTAATGTACATGATACTTTGTCTAGTTGAGTTTCACAGTGGCAACAAGTCACAGCGCAGTGGCTCATCTTTTACATCAACAAAAAAAATGCATCACCTGTTAATGTCTCTTTGAAAGCACATCGTCTGGCTTTTTCTTTGTATCTGCCATGACACACAAGAGTTGACAGTTTTTATAGACACACCAGTCACCCAGTGTGTACTTACAAGACCTATGTGTGTGTTTTGTTTTCCCTGACCAGCTTGCCAGCCACATATGTAATCTTTTGGCCTGAGGTTTCCTGTCCCCTAATTAAACGATTACTGCAGTTGTTGCTTAACTTCTTGTAACTGTACTATCAAATAACTGTTGCTGCACATTTTCCACGACAATCAGTATAATGACTATGCTGTAATTGCACATCCTTAACCACGGGCGTTGACTGAGAAGTGAAAGGAAACTTGCAGATGGCAAAACTCAAGCTTAGTTTACACAGACTTTGCCTGTTTCTAAGTCCTGTCCTGCTTTTTAGAGGTCAGCTTTTTTGTTCTCTGTCCAAGATCTATGCTGAATGAATACAATGGACTGCTGTAACAAGATGTTTGTATTGTTTTCAGAGCTATGACTAGTTTCTCTGTTCATTCTACTTGCCCCATGGGCAGAAAAGCATTCATGTTTTTTTTTTAATTTAAAACAAATAATCATGTTGGATTAATTTAGGAAACCATTCAGCTGTGTTGCTGATGAAAGCATTAAGTCATCACACAAGTTGCTGTCCTCAGCTTGGTTATGCTGAGAAAAGTTTCACAACCAGAGACTGTGTCCTCTTGAGGTCATTGAGGCAGAGTTTGGCATTCCTTTGGCTTTCATTTCCTCTTCGGAGCAGGTGAAACATTAGACAAGAGTGGTCTCTTTATTCAGAGCTACCCCACTCAAGTTGTCCTTTATCCTTTATTGCTGTACTTATTTAACACACGCACAAATTATGTACCCGGTCAAGATTTAACAATGTGGTGTATGATGAAGGGGTTAACCCAGTTTTTAACGTCTTTTATTTGAGAGGGTTTTCATAACTGGAGCAATGGGAATGGAGCTTTTCAGATTTCGTACCCTCCCTTTTCCAGCACGACACAGAGTAAGATATCTGATCCCCCTGTGATTTGTTTGTATTGTCAAAGCACAGTCGTGGCATTGCTCATACATGGTGCTGATTTGATAGATGGCTTTGTTATTATAGTCTGTAGTCAGTTAAAATATGAATGTCAGTTGATGATGGTCTTGAATAGGTCTTGAACCTACCTTGTAAAACTGCTTTGAGATTGTAGTTGATTTATTCATCACCATGGTAACATTGCCCTGGCTTAGTTTGGAGCGTGGATCGCTGTGCACGCAAACGTATGAACACAAAACACACGGTTTCTTGTCGGCGTACCTCAATGACTTGAAATGATGATGTTTTAAACCCGGCAAAAAAGATTTTCATTCTCTGTCAATGCACATACACTTAAATGCTTTTGACGCCATGATAATGTTTTATGTTAGAATGTGTTATGACACATCTCTCTCTCTCTCTGCATCGCACAGTTTTCTGCAGTACACTTAGCATCTGCCATCAATGGTCCTGTTTTGTCTAAAGGGCTTAAGAATGTGCCCATTAAAACAAAGTAAATTATATACTAGCTACTCTCTCTGTATTCTTCCCAGGTGGATTTGCCTTTGTGTATGAAGCCCAGGACATGAGCAGTGGTAAAGACTTTGCCCTTAAGGTAGGATTAATGTCTCGAAATGATTAACAGCCAGGGACGTGACGATTCAACAAGACTCAAATTAAGTAGTATTCAGTAAAAATTAAGCGTAAGATGTGTTCAGAGTGTAGCTTCATATCAATGGGGTGTGTGTGTGTGTTTGTTTCAGAGGCTGCTGTCCCATGAGGAGGAAAAGAACAAGGAAATCATACAGGAAGTCTGCTTCATGGTATCCATTAGCATTTTCAGACCACAATGAAAAGACACTTGTTTTCTTAAGATCCTGACCAACCTTTTCTGTCATAATAAACAGCCACTAGTGACATGTGACAAAGACAATTTAAACTCTAACCAATGACGTAACCACATGGGATAATGCAGGGTAATATACTGTCATCACTAGTGTTTATCGGCAACACTATTCCAAATCCTAAAATGGTTTTTATCAGGAACCAATGTATATTTACAGTGTTTAACTTCATAATAGCACAGTGGGTACAAACACAGTGTGTTCTGTGATGCGTGAATAATACTGGAGATGCGTTCATTAACAAGTTTGTAGCTCAGAACGAAATAATATGATTTTAAAGCTAGTCTTATAAGCCCTTGTCCTGTTTGTTCCTTGACCTGTTTGCTGCATAGAAAAAGCTGTCAGGTCATCCCAACATGGTTCAGTTCTGCTCTGCTGCTTCCATCAGCAAGGAGGAGTCAGACACTGGACAGGCTGAGTTTCTGATTCTCACTGAGCTGTGCAAAGGTACACACACTCACACCCACATACACAAACAGGCACTCACATGCATATGTATACACAATCCTAGAAATACTTCTGTCAAACTTGTGCTTCTTTGTCTGCTACCTATGTCTCTGTCTTAGTCATTCATCAAATTGATGTGCTGACAGTCTGACGTGTCACTACTGTTTTCATCACAAAAGGCATTTGTGATGAAACAATTTCCTGTCTGCAGCATTTCCATTTCCTCTTCTGCTTCCTTTCTGTTCAGCACTTTTCCAGCTTAAACGGCGAACCTCTCCTTACACACCCTTTCAAAAATAATGTGTCAGTGTGCAAATCACTTGTTCATCCGTCTGTGTGTATCTTCTCTACCTCAGGTCAGCTGGTGGACTTTATAAAGCGGGTTGAGCAGAGGGCTCCCCTGTCATGTGACACTGTGCTGAAAATCTTCTACCAGACGTGCCGCGCCGTGCAGCACATGCACAAACAGAAACCTCCAATCACGCATAGAGACCTCAAGGTTAGTCTGTCCTCCTAGTGGGATGAGTGAATGATGCTGCATATAAAAATCCCGGTAAATAATGAAGCATCCACAGTATGCAGCTAATTAAATGAAATGACTACATTCATATGGATAAATACTGAAATTAAACCCACATCGTTTAATAATTCATTCGATTGATGTGTTGCAGATCGAGAACCTCTTGATTAGTAACCAGGGCACCATCAAGCTTTGTGACTTTGGCAGTGCCACCACAGTGTCACATTACCCTGACTACAGCTGGTCGGCACAGAAGAGGTCCATGGTGGAGGATGAGGTTTGGAAATGCTCACTCTCAAACCACCTTATACTGATTCTTATTTTTTTTCCCCTTGAAATAATTTCCGTAATATTGGATTAATCACATATATATGTGATAAATTAACACGTATTTCACACCTTGCAGGGGAGACACTAAGCGTTTTAATTGGCCAAAGAACAGTCACTCTTTTTTTGAACATTCTGCATTTTGGCTGTGTAAATAATTTCTGCTACTGAGAGGAAAAAGGTCTGTTGAGATGTCACAGTGAATCAGTTACATTACTCACATCATGTTATTGGACAGGAACCAGAAGCCTTCAATCGAATTAACAGCTGGAGGTCCAGGAAGGACTGATCAATCAGGTTAATCATATTGATGCTAAAGCAACGCAGAGACACACTCAGACACAGAGGCTTTGTCATTGATGACCTCAGCAGCAGGACCCCTGAGATCTTAATTTAATAACATGGACGTGTCAGGCACCTATTTGCAGGCTAACAGGTTGAGGAAATAGATTTTTATGACGGTAAACCATGCAACAATTTTTCTTTTCTATTTTATAATTTTTTATTAATAATTTTCCAGCTGAAGCCTTAAGTTTACTGAAAGTGGTCCAATGGCAGCATTTATCTCTTTGTCTGTTTGCATGTAGATCACAAGGAACACCACTCCAGCTTACCGAACACCGGAGATGATTGATCTCTACTCCAACTTCCCCATCAATGAGAAACAGGACATCTGGGTGAGAGTTTTTAATTGTTGGAAGACTTAAGTGTTATTCCGTGTCCATTTACGGTAGAGCCGAAGAATTTTTAAACCAATGAAATCAACTAACCTGGATTATTATATAAAGCTATATTATTTCTGCTTTTCCATGCAGGCCCTTGGGTGCATCCTCTACCTGTTGTGTTTCAAGCAGCACCCGTTTGAAGATGGTGCTAAGCTGCAAATCGTCAATGGGAAATACTCCATCCCTCAGAATGACGTCAAGTACACTGTGTATCACAACCTCATTGGTATGTACTGCCCGTAAATGTATGTGATGGTGCATATCGTATTGTAAGATTTTAACATTCACATTGAAATCGTCTTCCTTCCCATGACGCACACCCTTCTCCCCCCCTACTTCTCTCCAGCCTCCATGTTGAAGGTGAACCCAGAGGAGCGCCTGTCTATCACAGAGCTGGTCAACCAGCTCCAGGAGATAGCAGCAGCACGCAACGTCAACCCAAAGTCTCCCATCACAGAGGTAAGAGTGTGTGCGTGACTACATACAGGCCTGTCATAAATAACACAACAGTTAGTCAGTCGTCTTCACCTTCAGGTAATGTGGCAATATAAACCTTGTAGTCCACGATTCCTGTGTCGTACTGCTTGGTTGTACCTTCTCACAGCTGTTTACCATAGCTAGGAAACACATTTGACTCCAGAGTTTGTCTAATGTCTAAATGTCTAAAGCGACTTTCAGTGTGACACTGTGGCTGTGCATTTGTTGTTTAGCAAACATATAATAATATGTTCACAAAACGTGAAATCCTCAGAGTCTGCTGTTGCCTGTTGAGAGGGTATTGACAGGCGACTGCATCTTTCCCTCTGCGTGTAACCATGCATGTACACTTGTATGCTGTCAAATTACTGATGCAGTTACACTTGTTAAGCTTCACATATAACACACACACACACACACGCAGACACAGCGTCAGGCACAAAGGAGTCTGTATCCTCTCTTCCCAGCTGGCATCGTCTTAATTGGACGAAAGGCACAGAGAGAGAGAGAGGGACAGAGGAGAAAAATGCATGAACTTAAATTCATAATGAACACTGAGTCATACCAGCGCCTCATTTGTACAGCAGCTTTGTGAGGGGCATAGTCTGTGTAACGGCAGACACCCACTTTTCTTTCACCACCAGCAGGAGCCAGTTCAGCAGAGAGAGACTTAAGATATCTAGCTTTAGATTTGGTGCAGAGAAGGCATCACTGACTTAGCAGCCACAGCTACTTACCATTCTGACCACTCTACTAAACTAGATTTCCTCACAAAGTATGAATACGTAAATGCTGGGGAACAAATCAGATAATGAGGGAACAGAATTATTCTATTTCTCTATCTCTGACCAAACCGTGTCCCGACTGGGGAATGTTTGCAGCGCGAAGGCAGATTTGACCATTGCCGATCTGATTAGGATTAAAAGGGGTTTCTCTGCTGGACATAAGAAGATTGGAGTCCTCCTCCTCCTCTCTGCTGCTTCTCGGCACAGACATATGGGGAGGCAGACTGTGAGGTGGAGCGGAGAGGAGGGAACTCGTCAAGGAAGGGAACAAAGAGGGAAATACAGTAGACATCCTGGAGAGGAAGAGACAGAGAGACTGTCTGGCTCTCTTCATGCAGACTCAGACTCCATCACACATCAGTTTTTTTTAAATCTTTGCTCTGTATTATGATAAATCTCCGTTTTGGATATTTTTGTTGTGCAAACTGCTGATTTAAGATTTCCGGGACAAAAATTGGACTTGTTGCTTGACGGCCTCTTTTTTTTTCTTGCTGCTCTTTGACACCATCTTTAGTGCTGGATTCAAGCAGTTTGTTCCCTTAGTTTTCAGTTTGTTGACGTGTTACAATGTTGAGTGCATACTACTGTTGGCGCCCGGTGTATGACGGCTATGAATGTCTGCAGCTGCTGGAGCAGAATGGAGGGTTCGGCAACAACGGAGCTCAGCCACCAATGCAGATCCAAAACGTCCATAACAATGCAGGTAAGGGTTGTTGTTGTTGTTGTTGTTGTTGAATTGAAACTTCTCTACTGCAACTCACAGCCTATAACCAGATTGATGCCTCCCAGCATGAATCGTTGTATGACAGCACAGCAAAATAACGACACCGTATGACATATGACACTAGTGTAGTTTCACCAAATGTCTCTTTTTGAACAAAACGGTGTACATTCACATGTAGAGATGTAATCGGGTTAATTACCCTGTGACCAACTGACCACTGACACACAAGATACACACAGAATACAGTACAAACATTTCCTGTGTATCCAAGAGGTGAATAAAAAGTATCTCCAGCCTAAGCGAGAGGGGTTCATCATGACCAACTCGGTTCTCTTTTTTTCCTTCGGATTTTCAAAATTCCCTTAAATGAGCTTAATAAGCTCACCGCGTTCCTGTCTATGTACAGAAACGACTGTTCAGACACACATTGAGGCTGTGTACTGTCCATTAAGAGGATTCCCACACTGTCAGTCAACCATCTGCTCTTTCCTGTTGGAGTATGTCCAGTCCTCCTGACCCCCCTCCACAGCGGAGCACTGGATGATGTTGTGTCAGTTGGATTCATGTGCTGTCATTGTTCCATCTATTCATTTATTTATTTTCTCATTTTCTCTCATGATGTCTTTAGGCATGTATGATCCCGATCAGTCGGGCTCTGGCCTCTTCGATATCCTAAAAGGAGGAACTGAACGCTTTCTGACAAACATAAAGGACACTTCCTCTAAAGTCATCCAGTCAGTAGCCAGGTAAGATGCTCCAGCTGTGTTACTTTGAATATTATTGTTGTGTTTCTGTACACTCTGTTTCGGGTGCAATGAGCTCATGAGTCCTCATTATATGTATGATTGGTAACCTATAGAGTTGAATGAACAGTTTGTCCACTTACTATTTCATGCATCACAGAAATAGCATAACGGTCTCATTAACAATATGTTCATCACGTGTCATCATTTTCATCAAGCTAAAGTAAATGATGTCTACTTGCAGACGGATTCATATTCATATCTGCCCTGTCCTCAAATTTACCCTGAAAAAGGAACATCTTGCAACGTGTCTATCTGGAGAACAGACAGTAAAACTTGTAAAACGAGTATAGATGGTCAAATAACGTGTGTCCTGACTGTAAACACCTGTGTTTACGCCTCAGAGGCAGATGACCTGCGATGGTAAATGTTAGTTGCACAAATATTAATCCGTCATTATTCAGTTCTCTGGTGAGAAACAACACAGTCTCCTCTGGAGAGGGTGCAGCAGCACGGCCTGTCCCTGATCCTGAAGGCCTCCCTCTGGTGGCGTGCAAAACTATGGTACGCTGAAATAAGTGGCTGTCACATCTTCCTAAAGGCACGAATAAAGGTCTTCAGTTAGGACACATAGCATGTGATATCTGACGCCATTTGTTGTATCTCCACCCGACCTACCATTTATTCTGCACAGTGACGGCAGACTTTGCAGTTATGATCTTCCCTGGAAAAAGATTAACCTTATTTCAGGATATTTCCCTTCTCCCAATCAGTAGCTTAACATGAATGCCGTCATATCGTTTACATTGATGGCTCGATTACAGCCATTGTGACTGATATTTATGTGAGAGTTGAAATGTGAAGCAAAATGTTCCTTTTCATAGTCACACGATCCCAGCGTGTCGAAGCTTGATGTTTCATTTGGTTATTTTATTGTTGGTTTTGTTCCATTTGTTTGGTTGGTTTGTTTATTTCTGTTGTTTGTTTTTTTTCTCTGTCCCAAACCCTCATGGTCCCAATATGTGTCCATCACCTAGCAACCCCAGGTAAATATGGGCCAGGGAAGCGCATCAGCTCAGGAGTCGCTCTGTGTGCTAAAGTTTGTGTTTGACGTAGCAAGAACATGTGAAAACTCCCACTCTGCATTAACTGTGACGTGTCCGTCATCGCAGCTTGCTGCTCTAACATTACTCATTCAATAATGGAGTTGAATGATTGCGGAACCAAAAAAGGACAAATGTGTTTTGTGATTTTAGACGGCCTCAGCCTCAGCTGTGTCCTGGATAAATGAATTTGTGAATGAATGATGGTGTAAAGGATGTAGTGTTGCTCCACTGCTTACTAAATCACCATTTCAACAACATCCACTGTGTCCATTAACGCTGTACAGATTCAAATGAGTGTAATCAGCATCAGTTTCTTTGCTTGGCCTCCACTTTGTACTAAATTTGAATCCACAGTAGGAATCATGCTGCTGAGTGTTTTGTGTGGTTTTGTTTGCTGTAAAGTTTAATTTTCTGTCTTACATGATGGAGCTGCTGACAGTAATGATTCCTCTGAGTGTTTTGTCATGTGTCAGATGCTGAGATAAAGACTCAGAGGACACAGGAACTGGGCACTGTCGCAGTCTGTTGACAGTGGTTTGAATGCCTGTATCGTGTGGTGTAATTCATTTATTTCTCCATCATGCAACATTATGGTTTCAGAACCAGGGTCATATTAGTACATTGTAATGTACTTGTTACCGAGCTTTGTTATGTTGTCGGCTGTGTGTGTGTTTAGATTCATATACCTTAGTCTGACTGTTTGATTTCCCTTTTTAATTCTATTGGTGATTTGTGTTTTGTCCTTCCTAACACGCTGTTAGCTGTGCTTCAGCTTTCATAAGTGTGTCTGCACTTTCTCTTCCAGCTATGCCAAAGGGGACCTGGATATTTCATACATCACATCCAGAATAGCAGGTAAATTCATTACCCTCCGTATTATGTACTCATGAATTATCTTTAGCATTATTATCTTTCATTTCTGCTGCCTCATAATTTTGTGATCGTCATTGTAATACATGGGAGAAATCACATAAAAGGAATTCTAAGTAAATGTTCGATGTAATAGTTACTCATGGTTGTTTGTGTGTGTGTGTGTGTAGTCATGTCCTTCCCAGCTGAAGGGGTGGAGTCAGCAATAAAAAACAACATTGAGGACGTCCGTCTGTTCCTGGATTCACGTCACGCTGGCCACTACGCTGTCTACAACCTCTCCAAACGCTCATACCGGCCCTCACGATTCCACAATAGGGTGTGGTATCTCATATGTAGTGTTTTTTTTTTACTTATATGCTACTACAAATTGTGTATAATATTGTGGCTGTATGTGTGTGTAGGTTTCAGAGTGTAATTGGCAGGTGCGTCGTGCCCCAAACCTCCGCAGTCTTTACAGTGTGTGTAAAAACATGCATCTATGGCTCAAACAAGACCAGCGCAACATCTGTATTGTCCACTGCCTGGTAGGTGACCGCATGCCTTGTGTTTTTTTGTTTTTGTTTTGTTCATCTGTTTGGGTCAGTTCGCGCTGGTCAGTAACAAGATAAAGATGAAAACCCATGATAAGGAGAAAGAGGGGATGGAGAGGGATGAATCCGGTAAGGTCTTGAATTAATTGACACCTTCTTCTTTTTCTCTTTGTAGGACGGCAGAGCAGCATCAGCGGTGGCAGTTTGCTCCTTCCTGTGTTTCTGTCGTCTGTTCACCACAGCCGAAGCGGCTGTCTACATGTTCTCAATGAAGCGATGTCCACCCGGTATAGCACCCTCACACAAGAGGTACGTGCAACACAGCAGCTGGCTCAAATGAAACAAATTAATTGAGTGGGCCTGATGCTACTGCACAATTATAAATGCACCCAGAGAAACAATATTATCTATGTATGTGTTTGTGTGCGTGGTGTCACTGATGACATAACACAGGGGTGATGTCATCACACAGGGGTGATGTCATCAGTGGCATCTTATATTTGTTCTTGTTTTTGTCCTCACCCCCGCTCACCTCATGTCCCATTCACTCCTGTGGGACTTGACCTTTATTTATTTTTTTTGTCGGTTGTATCGTTACCAAGTTGTAGCACACCGTTTTCGATAATTCCCCAAGTTCTGATTTAGTTGATATAGTCCTCTCAAAGCTGCAGGACAAGTTTATGTGTCAAAATTTGTACAGAATACAGAATCATGCTTACTTTTGTCTGCCACAGGTATATTGAGTATATGTGTGACATGATGGCAGAGGAGCCCATCATCCCCCACAGTAAGCCAATAGTGATCCGCTCCATCATCATGACGCCGGTGCCGCTGTTCAACAAGCAGCGTAACGGCTGCAGGCCCTTCTGTGAGGTTTATGTTGGAGACGAGAGGGTCCTGACCACATCACAGGAGTACGACAAGATGAGGTCAGCGCTTACGCTTTTCAGGTTCCACTTAATTCAACAAAAAAATAAGAATCACACTCATGCTCCTTTCTTTTGCTCTTTTCAGGGATTTTAAGATAGAGGATGGAAAAGCAGAGATTCCACTCAATGTGACGGTGCAGGGAGATGTACTGGTGGTGATCTATCATGCAAGATCGACACTGGGAGGGCGTCTACAAGCCAAGGTACACACACACACACACACACACACACACACACCTAAACCTGGAAGAATTTTAATTTCTCACTGATCACTGAAGCTAGTGAATTGACCACAGCTCTGTGATATGTTTTCTTTTTCAGATGGCATCCATGAAAATGTTTCAGATCCAGTTCCACACAGGCTTCGTGCCGAGAAACGCGACCAATATCAAGTTTGCTAAGTATGTATATGATTCTGAAGGGCAGAGCCAACATGCTGAACATATTCTTCAACGGCAGGGGTGGGCAATTAATTTTTACAAGGGGCCACATGAGAAACCTGAATTGTGTCAGAGGGCCACACCAAGTAGCTGGGTGGTGTCACCTACATCGCAGCTCTCATCCATACAGTGGCGATTCAAATTCAAATCCTTAAACAAAACAACCTGTGTACCACAGATTCAGCTTTACCTTTAATTTCTGAGAAAGAAATACTTGGCAGTCCATGTGTTGTTGAAAACACGGCATTCGTTACAAATCTTGAGGCCAACCTGGCTAGCGTCACTTATCACTGTTCACCTTCACTCACAACACACGCACGCACATACGTCGATACGGAGGTAATACAAACGTAAATGTAAACGCTTTTCAAAGTAAAATTTCAAATTTCAAAATAAAAGCAGTACAGTTGTATCGTAAGCATGACACAGAAATTTGTTTAATCTATGTTGTAATCTATTATTGGCATCACGCGGGCCGGACAGAGACGTAGAAAGGGCCGGATGTGGCCCGCGGGCCGTAATTTGCCCAGGTCTGGTCTAATGTGAACTTGTACAGCAGCATCAGCCGTATGAAGTAGTATTTCTCTCAGCCTTGTGATATGTAATGGTTTCTCTGTTACCTTCTCATGTCAGGTACGACTTGGACGCCTGTGACATCCAGGAGAAGTATCCAGACTTGTTCCAGGTCAACTTGGACATTGAGGTGGAACCAAGGGACAGACCCAGCAACAAGACCCCACCATGGGAGGGCTTACAAACCAAGGGCCTCAACCCCAAAATCCTTTTCTCTTCTCGTGATGAACAGCAGGAGATCCTCAGCAAATTTGGTAGGTGGCATTCAACTGTTCAGACCCGATATTACAACCCATCCTGAGAGATGCAGTCCCAACTAACCACTAATCCTTAATCACCACAGGTAAACCGGAGCTGCCTCGTCAGCCGGGTTCCTCAGCCTTTTATGATTCAGAGTCACCACAGCCGGTTCAGACTCCAGAAGGCTCAAGTGCAGCAGAACCAGAATGTCCCGTGAACACCAATAGCAACTTCTTCCAGACACTCGACTGGGAAGGTACTGTACTTCTTCTGCACATTACCCCTATGCTTTACCATTCATCCTCAGTAGTCAGATTTTTCCCTCCTCTCAAAAGAGCAGAGTGAGTTGTGTTTGTGGTTTGCTGCCTTACATTTTCCTCGACTATCTTTTGTATAGAGGTGAGTGGCCGACAGGATGGTTCAGACAGTCAACCAGGGACGTCCATGAATGACCAGGAGGACTTGAGTGATCAGTCAGAGGGGGAGTCCTACTCTTACTCTGCCCCCAGTGGGGAGCCACTGTCACGTGACCACAGCGAACCACTATTTGATGCTGATTTCGAGGTGAGGAGAAGCTGCATAATATCATGCCATCATCATCATCATATGCCTTTTACCCATAATTCCTTTCATTTTTGACTTTTGTTGGTGTCCCTATCTCCCCCTAGACCCCCCCTCCTGCAGCTCAGGATCCTCCTGTCAGTGACACAGCTGATCTTCTGGGGTTGCACTCTGACCCAGAACCTCCATCCATGACCTCGACCTCCTCCGCTGCTCCCAGTCAGGGAGTCCAGGGAGGAATGAAAGCTGCTTCCAGCAACAGCGACCTCCTTAATGACCTGTTTGCACCCCCTGCCGGTCAGACTGGAGCAGCGCAGGAAGACTTGTTCTTCAGTGAGGCCACACCAGAGTCAAAACGTATGTGTCCAGGTTTGATGTGCACTGATTGTATTGTTGTAAACATATGCTGGTGTATTTAAAATGGGTTTATTTCCCTCTCTGTGCCTGTGTTGCAGCCATGGGCGACTTGTTCGACCCGTTCGGGATGGGCTCCGCCTCTGGCGTTGGCTCCAGTGTGGGTTCATCTCGGCAGGCTTCCGGACCGGATCTCTTCGGAGACCTGTTGGGTTCTGATGGTTCAGCCACCAGCGGGTTCAGTTCGGGTCACAGTAACCCCACACCCGCTTCAAACACCAGCCTCTTCAACCTCAGTAAATATTTCAGCTACTGACTCATGACTCAGGGTCAATTATGTCTTCATTAGTGTTCCCCTGCCACCTGATCATATCTCACTGTTTGCTCAGGGGAGATATGAATATCAGTAACACACACCTTAGTCTGGCTTCTTATACAAATTGACAAATTTTTCTTTTTTTCTTTTCAACAAACACAGATGTCACATTCCTCCCTCTGTCATTAGCTAATGGCAGACAGACAGACAGACAGACACTTTATTAAAATTATTTAAAACTAAATACTGATAACCTCTGACGCTTGTGTCCGAACAGATAAACTCGTGAAGGATACCCCAAAGATGACATCATCAGCCAGCCAACCAGACCTGCTGGGTGGGTGGGACAGCTGGGCAGCCAGCAGCACCACCACCACCGGCATGAGTGCCTCAACCAATAAACCCAACTATACCAACACAGGTAGGAGGAGGTACCTGAATATTTACAGGGCTGTAAAAAAAAAGGGTCGGTTTCTCTGTGAAAAATATGAAGTTCTACACTTCAACAGTTCTAACTCACATTCCATTAACTCATTACAGCTGCTGGAATGTCATCAATGTCAAAGGCCAAGTCTCAGACCTTTGACCCCTTTGCTGACTTAGGAAACCTGGGCTCAACGTTACCAAGTGAGAGTCATTATTTGACAAGATAGAAGATAAAAGACTATATTTTAATATATGAATAAATTGATCTCAACTAACTGTCATTCCTGTGTTTTTCTTTTTGTAGGTTCTGCTAGCAGTAACTTTTCTGGGCCCTCTAAGGCTTCCTCATCCACATCTTCCTCCTCCTCCTCCAAGCCTCAAGCCCAGCCCTGGCAGTCCGGTAGACCTGCCTCGGCCCAGAGCAAACCCTGGATATCAGGGTCAGGATCTGCATCCAAAGCCTCCTCAGCATCTCAGCCTGCAGTCGCACAGCCCACCAAACCCAACTACAACCTCAACTTCTCCAGTGTCATCGGTGGAAGAGAGGAGAGAGGAGTCCGTGGGCCTGGCTTTGGTAAAAGACATTAAGTAGTAGAGAGATGATTTGTTACTTAGGTTGTGGCTCATTGTAATGATTTCACACAATTATCACACAAATATTCAGCAAATGTGTTTTTCTCCCTCTTGTAGATTTAATAAATACGATCTGTGATAGGAGCATTTCTTCAGTCTTTTAAGGCTTTGTCTTTTATAACAAAGTCCATGTGCATCTTCCTCGTTACCACATTAATTCCTCTGTGTTGTGTTGTGATTCAGGCCCCAAGCCGAAGGTGAAAGAGGATGATTTTGAGGACCTGCTATCAACTCAGGGTTTTGCCTCTAAGTTTGATAAGAAGGGACCGAGGACCATCGCTGAAATGAGAAGACAGGAGATCACAAAAGACATGGATCCACTTAAACTGCAGGTAACAAACCAGTCAAATTCACTGATATGGGTCAGTTGTCTCGGGGCCTAATAAGTGTCACTGCCAACCAGTGTTGAATCTTCTCAATGCTAAAGAATGTTAAAAGGTTTTTGTTTGTTTTGTTTTTTTTTTGTCATGCTGCAGATCTTGGACTGGATCGAGGGGAAGGAGCGAAACATCCGAGCGCTGCTGTCGACCCTGCACACGGTGCTGTGGGAGGGAGAAACCCGCTGGAAGCCTGTGGGCATGGCTGACCTGGTGACACCCGACCAGGTGAAGAAGTACTACAGAAAGGCTGTGCTGGTTGTGCATCCAGACAAGGTACCGCACCACATGCAGTTTATGCATTTCACCTGGCCAGGTTATTACAAACATCCTCTGACTCCCATCTGCTTATGTTTTTATTCTGCAGGCAACAGGCCAGCCTTATGAACATTACGCTAAAATGATCTTCATGGAACTGAACGACGCCTGGTCAGAGTTTGAGAACCAGGGCTCCAAAGCACTCTTCTAAAAACCCTGGTCTGGATCCCGGCTAGACCAGACCAGCCCAGACCAACCTGGCCTGGACTTGGCCCGACACAGTGTGGGTCTGACTGGGCCGGATTAGACAGGACTGAGCCCACATTGGGCCTTGGGGGGCAAAGAGCCTCTGAGAGGTGTCCTCTCTACCATTCCCTTCACCCCCTTCATCCTTCCTTACATTCTTCTGCTACTACAGTCATAAGGAAAAGACAATTTGCCTCATTCCTGGTTGTAGTGGAGAAATTCCTCACTCGGTATTAAGCCACCAGTAACGTGTTGTGATGGTTTTTACATTCACTGCCGACCTGTGCGACCTGTACGACCTGTATGCCTGAGTGGTGCTGCGAGGGCGGGAGGAATGAGTGACAATCACTTGAAGAAGAAGACCAAGTGGAAAGGGACTTTGTCGACAGTGTGCGTTCAGATGAAAAGATGGAATCATGTTATGCTGATTAAAACCGCTGGCAGGGTTTGGCTGTGGCTCGTACGTTTACCGTGCCTGTTTGCCACATTTGCAGTCAACCAGTCATTCATCTGACTGGTAAAAAAAAGAAAAAAAAGAAAAGTTTTTAAGCTCAGCTGCCTCAAAACAACAGATGTGATGAATCCCGGAACCTGCAAGTCACAGCAAACAAGAGAAAAAAAATCTGCTACCGCTTTTAAAAGTGATGAGTTTCCATTTCCCCTGCAGAAGGACATGACTTTTTCCTGTTCAACACTACCAGTGCTGCTTGTACCACTGCAGATTCCTACACTCACACACACACTCACTCACACTCACACTCACACTCACACTCATCAAATTGATGTTTAAAATCTTATTGCATCTTATTCTTCTAACTTGTGACAAGCGAGCTGAACTTGTTTTTGAGCCCAGCGTCAAACCCGAGCTGGATGTGTGTGTTTGTTTTTTTTGAAGTGCTCTTTAAAACCACCGCCACCCACCCCCCCACACTGCATTATCCCCCACGCCCGACCTCCAAACAACTGGCAGTGGGCGTGTTTGATTTCCAACCACGATTGTCCACACGGGCGGTGGCTCTGTACTGAAGTGCTCTTTTTCCTGTAGCAGAAACTGAGTCCACCTGCTCTCTCTCTCTCTCTCTCTTTCTTTCTTTGTCTCTCTCTCTCTCACTCTCTTTCTCACTCTCTCTCTGTCTCTCTCTCTGTCTGTCTGTCTGTCTCTGAAACCTCCACCCACCCTGGCACTATGTGCAGTGGATTGTCAAGTAGAAAACAAACAAAAAAAGAAGTGAAGGAATGAAATGATCATGCTGATTTAATCTGCTTTTATTTTGTCTTTTTTTTTGGTTCATTCTGTGTTTGTCAGTTATTAATTATCACACCATTGTAAATATAAAAAAATCCATCTAGTGGCTTTGGTAAGCTGACAGACTGTGTGATGGTTGTGTGTGTGCGTGTGTGTGTTTTTCTGGATGAATGAGTTAAACCGTGTCTGCAGTCACAATCTTTCCCTCATTATTTTCATTTTGTTTTTCTGACTTATTTTTGTCGACTTTTCTTGACAACTTTTGTTCCTTTTTTTTTAATTTCACGTTTTACCTCATGGACCAATCAAATCACCTGTTTTCATATTTATTGTAATGTGATTTTGGGGGGAAGGTGTTGTGGGGTATAGTGACATATTCATGCACATTGATGGCACAAGTTAAAAAGACTGATTAGATAATATATAAGTGGAATGTGCTGAGGGCAAGTGGGAAACGTTACTGTTGATCTCTCTGACCTCTGGATGCTGGTTTCATTCCAAAGTTTCTATTATGAATGCGAATGTGCTTTTACAGAACTATATCCTCTCTGTTGTGATGCGCTATGTGTTTATCATTTCTCCTGTTTCTCTTTGTCTCTTAATTTCTTTACAGCAGAACTGAAGTTTCCTTCTGTTTTGAAGTTTAACATTTTGCTACGATTCCGACACCGGGGGCCAGTAAACCTCCATCAAACAGAAAAATGAAAATGACACTTGAAAAGAGGGAGGATTGACAACTACATATAGGCAGTGTTTACTGAACCAAATGACGTCATATTAATATGAATGTAGACTTCAATGCAGAAACCAACAATTAAAAATCTTTTGATCTGAGGTATAAAATAAAATGCTTCCCTTTTTTATTTTGATGAGCATCATAAGAATATGTATATGTGTGTGTGTGTATATGTGTGTTTCATGTATATAGAAAACTGACTTTCACTGGTAGAAATATCACTGTCAGTTTACAGTTTAAGAATGAAACAGTGACATCATCAGTCAGTTGTTGATAACTGCATTAATCTTTGTTTTCCCTCTTCATATTTCCTCAGGTTACGTCTCAGAGTCTGCAGGCAGGTGAGTCTTTTCCCCTCCACACTACAGTTTCTTTTCAAAACTGGACTTGATTTTTCCCATGCGACAGAAACAGCACAGCAGTTACACAATTAGCATTTCTTTTATTCTCACTGTCGTATAACTTGGATACACTGATCAGCTTGTGCAGAGTAAGAATAAAACACAACACACTCGGACATCATGAGTGTCAGCTTTATTTCAAAGTCAGAATTATTCGCACCGTCAAATAACCCTGGTCACATTTCCCCTTCGCATCACAGACTTCAAACACAAAACTGCAGCACATCATGTGGTGTATACAAAACACATTTAAAAAAAGAGACAGTGATGGAGGAATAAAAAGGAACAAAAAAAAAGCTAAAACCTAAAACTCGAGTGTTGGGATCATCACCGGCACCTAGTGGAGATGTGAAGCAGTACAACAACAGAACAATTCTGAACATAGGCCCAAGTAGAAAACGACAGGCCACTTGTGATGGACTGTGCAGTATTGATGTGCATTGTGTGTTTGCTGTATGGAGGCAGATGTTCTGGAGAGAGATGTGAGAAATAACAAACACGACTGTTGTTTCTGTTGGTTTACACATCTCCATCTCCTAACAACATCTGCTGCCATTCATCATGCAGATTCACCACACTCAACTTTGGTGGGGAAAAAAACAGACAGGTTAAAAAAGGAGCCACCAGTTTGTGTTACTGTGTCGACAAACTGAGGACTGAACAGTCGGCTCTGCATGTTGACATCTGGTTTGGTGTTTGGACAGGAAAGCGGCGCAGGAGAGGAGAGGCACTTCAGCGTGTGGATCTTCATCCCATTTCCTGACGGCTCTGTCACAAGCCCTAAAGAAAATGAAAGGTCAGGGGGCGGACTCTGTTGAAAGACAAGAAGACGGGTGAGTTGTAATATCAGAGAATTAAACGACTCAGCGGTGATGTGTTATCGTTTATATCATTGTGACTTACAGAAACAAAAAAATAGCCTCAGAGCTGTGTAGTCGTTAGGCTTTAGCCCTCAATGGCGACCTCGGGAACAACATGTCCATTCAGCGCTGCCTCCACTGACAGATCCTGACACACACACATGAGACTGAGTGAGTGAGTGCACGGTAACATCACACATATCAACACCAAACACCTTCATAAAGTCCGCACAGATTTTTAAAATGATCAAATCCACGTTCAATATCCTATGTAAATAACCAGGAGACATGGTGCGTTCAAGTGTCTAAATTAAATTCCTGTACCACTGAGTTGAGCTGCACAGACTCCACAGCGAGCTGCATATGACAGGTCATGTCACAGGTTTCAGACTTGGGTTCCTCTGACATCACGTCCACGCCTGTCTGCGCAGCATCAGCGTCCTGGTAACGAAAGGAGAGCAGACAGAAGTGCGTTCAGGAAATTGTGTGAATGTGTATGTCTCATAGTGGCTAATATATACTGTGTGTACCACACAAAGCTACAGGACATGACAGGAACTTACAACGACCACTTCCCCTGCAGAGGCGGCGGCAGGTTCATCAGGGGTCACGTCCACAGATTCACTCATCGCCACGACCTCCTAAACGCGGCCGAGAGGTGATCAGGTGAAAATGATCATATGTTACGGTCCTGATCGTCCTGTGACACGGTAAATATCATTACATACATTTGTGTTTGTGTGGTTCTCACCTGTGGGGCAGCGGCAGACTCGGGAGCGGCGACCTCCACTGCTGAGTCTGTGACTCCAGAGTCATCGTCCACTGCGGCGGCAACTTCCTGGATGGCAGGCGCCTAACGAGATGGAGGAAAAGGTTCCACAGAGTAAGTACATGGTCTATGAGAATGATTTATGTGACTCTTTTATGTTACACTTTTATTCAAGGATTAAACAAAGTCATGATATCATTTCCAACACCACATACAGGTCAGTGTGTGCCGGTGTTTCTGAAGTGTCACTGCTCATCAAAGCAACAGAAAAGTAATGACAATAATAATAATAATAATAACTCACCACTGGGATCTCAGCTGATTGAGCAGGAGCAACCTGATGTAAACAAAACAAACAAAAGATTTTCAGTTAAATTAAATTTGCATAGTTCAATTAAACTATGCAAATTATGTGAAAAGATGCCAAAACACCTGGCAGGTAATCTACAGGTGAAACATCTCCACCACATGCTGCGCAAAACGAAAAAAAAACACTGCACTGTAAAATCAGAGTGGCACCTCTGGGTTTGTCACAGGCTCAGCAGCTTCAGGTGCGACTTCTGCAGTCAGCTCTTCTTCAGCTCCGTCCTTCTCCTCCTCCTCAGCTGGAGCTGCAGGACTTACAGTGGCTTCAGTCTTCATGACCTCCTCCTGCACCTTCTCCTCTTCCTCCTTCACCAACTCCACAACTGTTTCTGTGACCACCTCAGCTGCTTCCTGCTCATGACTATGTGCATCTTCCACCGTCTCTACAGGAGGTTCAGGCTCTGAGGTGGAGATATCTTCTGCGACGGCCACCTCCACCTCAGTGATGGCTTCTCCCTCCGACGAGGCCTTGGCCTCCCCCTCAGCCTCTGGATCGCACACATCATGCGTCTTCACATGCAAAAAGCCACACGGCAACCATTAGGTAACAACGCAACATGCGTGTCCACACACAAACGTGTGAAGCGACAGCATCTGTCACATGGAGCCATGCAGTTGTCAAAGACTCTGTCTTACCTGTTCAGGCTCTGCGGTTACGACTGCAGCGTCGGCTGACTCAACCTGGAGAACGAGAACATCAGTTAGCTCTGCAAGGAAACATCAAGCGGTGGATGACGAGAGGAACATCAATATAAACAAACAGCGGGTTATTATGTCCATCGCCATTTTCACTACCATGCCTGAATGCCCTTTACCGTCAATCACTGCACTCACAACAACAATTACTATTGTGACGTGTAAATCATTAGTTATGTCTTGGTCCACAGTGAAGAACAGGATGTCCTGTGTGGTGTGAAAGCTGAGACGTTTAAAAGGTGAAGTCACAGCAACTTTCCACGCTGTGTCAGTGAAGAGCTTTGTCTCTCGTCCAGGTACAGCCGCCGCTGGAAACTCACAAACACGAGTGGAAACTCTGACTTGCTCCTTTAAAGTTATAGTGTCAGTACCTCAACTTTTTTTTTTTTTTTGAAAATACTTGCTTTATTTAAGTGAGAGAAAAGTTTCCAGAGGAAAGTGAAGTGTATCCTGCATGAAATGAAAAACGGGTTTTGTGGCATAGAAGCTCTTTAAAGGCCTGCAGGTCTCAGTGCAGGTGTCAGGTTGTCTGAGTGGTGAGACGCGCAGGCCTGTCTTACCTCAGCCTCAGCAGGCGCTGCCACTGGAGCCTCAGGTGCGGGTGTAACCTGTGACGGAGACAGAGAGAGCGCTTATTCATGAGTCAGCAAACTCGAGCCACTCTGGAATACAATACAGAGCATTTACAGCCCGACATACACATACACATATGATTTATTTAATGCCGCTGCTGTTTCAGCGTGTTGGGAGGGGCCGCGAACAGCTGTCCCAAAAATGTGCCCCGAGCCAAAGGATCTGTTACGAGACCGTTTTTCAGACGGAATGTAGCTCAGCGCTTCAACGAGAAAATCTTTCAGGTTTCCCAAACAGGAAAAGGAGAAAGTGTTCAAACCAGACTCTCTCCTGTCGTTTAGTGGAAGAGGAGGAACATTATGCATCGTACAGGAATGTTACGGCCAATTACATATTGGGAAGCTGTGAACGCCCTCGCCCTGCCCCCTGTCTGTAAACTACATCTGGAACAGAAAACTATTTACATATATACACACCGTAATAAAACCAGCCTTTTCCATCAGGCCCCTCCCACATTACATCTTTTATTAACTGCTCAGAATCCACAATAGCACCGTTCAACACGTCCTGGACACAGACTCTTTTGTCGTCACCTTGTTCTTATAACAGTAGTATCATTAGTTACATTAATGTGTATTGCCCCAGATTGTCTATATGATGATGACAGTGGCTGTTGTTTTTTCTGCTGGAGGTGCTGGCAGCTCCCACTGAGCAGCGCATGAATATTTAAATATCTATATGTCTTTATGGTCCCACATTCAATTATTTAGCCTGCTTAGAGCCAGCTCTTCTCCAGTGTAGGACAAGTCGAGTGCACCAGGCTGCTACTACTCACTGTTCACTGACCCGACAACTCCTGTGATGTGCTGCTGCGAGGCAAAGAGTCAAATTCTGTCCATCTATCCATCTATCTATTGTATGTATATATGTATATATATGTACATATATGTGTGTGTGTGTGTGTGTATATGTATATATAGCAGCTGAAGCCTTGGTAAAGCCTTGATGGTAAAACACACACACACACATGCATACCTAGCGTATACGCCCCCCTCACAGCAGAACACTCTGTACCAAACTGATCTGTGCACAGATCCAGACCTGCGAGTCTGACTTCCAGTCCCATTCAGCTTTTATTGAATCTGATCGCTAAGCAAATCATGTAACATTACTAACAGTATCACTCATCTTACAAAGCCAGATGTTGTCTAATGAGGTGATGGCCTCACTGGAGTCTCACCTCACACATCATCTTCACACAGTGTGTGTGTGTGTGTGTGTGTGTGTGTGTGTGCAAACTCACACAGATTAACCTGCAGAAACTCGTATTTTCACCGATAGCAAAGTTCACTGATTAAAAAAAAGAAGCTCTTGTTCAATACACACGTACTGCAGGTTAAACAGCGCACACACACACGCACACTCGCACTGACGAGTCAAAGTAAAAACAGCTAACAGGCTGCTGTATGAGAGGAGGAGGAGATGGAGGAGGCGAACGTCGTCTGGACGAACCGCCGCTCCGTGTTGGGCGGAATAAACGTCCGAGGGGGACGGGGGGGGGGCGGACCGGATCCGCCGCAGGGCCAGGTCCGGATCGGATCCATCCGGCGGAGGGGAGGGGGAGGAGAGGGGGGGGGGGGGGGGTGAGGGAAGGGGGGGGAGGGGGGAAAAAAAGGGGGGGGGGGGGGGGGTTTAACAAGGCAGAGCAAATTTACAAGAGAAAGTCATGAGGGATAGATGGGTGTGGTGTGGGGTGGGGGGGGTGGGGGGTGGGGGTCAGGCTGGTACAAAATGTTCAGGCGTCAGGAAAGTGAAAGGATTTATACTCACCACACTCTCAGCGGCGACGTCCAGCAGTGCCGGGGCCACTTGTTTTTGGCCCCAGAGCCAGCTGAACACGAGCCCCATCAGTGCCCTAATCTAATCTAATCTAATCTAATCTGATCTAATCTAATCTGATCTAATCTAATCTGATCTGATCTGAGATCTAATCTGAAGTCCAGTCATCGATGTGCCACAGCGCTGGCGTGACCCCTGGTGTCTGAGTTTCCCTTGAGCTTCAGTGAGGTTTATAAAGTTTCACAAAGCGAGTGTGAGTGTGTCTGTGCAGACTGTTGTATATGTGTGAGGAGTGGAGGGGAGCGGAGAGAGAGAGAGAGGAGGAAAAGAGGGAGGCAGAGACGGGGGGTGGGGGGTGGTGGATACCACACAGTGATTGGCAGACAGTCTCCTGTAGAAACATTTTAACACTTGGGGGTTAAAGGTCACAAACCGAGCCGACCAAAACACAACTACTGTATCTGAGCCAAATAACAACTCAGACAAAAAGGCTGCACCACTGCTCCTGTCTGTGTGTGTGTGTGTGTGTGTGTGTGTGTGTGTGTGTGTGTGTGTGCAGATTACAGTGTGGATACATGATGTGTGTACATACATGTGCAGTTTGCAGTTTGTGTATGTTTGTCGCTCAACTGTTCTTAGAATAAGAGCAAGACACAAAACAACAAAGGCAATAATATAATTAATATAATATCATATAATATAATTAATAATATTAATAATGATCCTACATGTACTTATTGATGCAGGTCAGTGTTTATATAGGTGATAATGTACAATGACTGTCCAGTGTCCCACTGATGTCGCCCACAGTCTCACTGCTAACTGGAACATGTTGTTCCCTCAGCTTCTCACCTCCCACCACATCCACCTCCCACTTCTCCCCCCAGCACATATATACATCACATCACAGCCATATATGTAAAACAAACCCCCAAACTATTCACAACAACCAAACTCACCCAACATGTGCATATAGACACAGCTCATAAAAAAGATTATGCTGATTTCTCCAACATCAGGCCAAACTGCATGCACTGCATGTCTGATGCATGATACCATGCATGCATGTTCTTATGTGTGTGCGTGTGTGCGTGTGTGTGTGTTTACAACTTGCTTACCTCAGTTCCTGGTTCTGTTTCAGGACTGATGGGTGAAGCATCTCCTGTATCTGCAGCTACAGAAGATGTTGCAGGTGGAGTCTCGACGTCTGGTGTTTCCTCAGTCACTGGAGTCTGTTCCTGCACCACAGCCGCCGGCTCCGGTGCCTCTGCTTTAACCGGGACGGGTTCGGCAAGAGGTTCTTTCACGGCTGGGTTTGTTCCTGCTTCAGGAGTCTTCACAACGGGAACAGAAGCGGGAACGGCCTCGGGGATCTTTCCGGGAGCTTTATCCGCTTTCTTTGGAGATGCTGCAGGGGGCGCACTTACAGCGATTCCAGGACTGGCTTTGACCAACAGTTTGGCTACATATTGCTCTTCAAGGGCCATCCTCTGAGCCTGCTGCGAGGTGGGAGACACACAACAACATCCGGGTTCATGGTCGCCCGTCATAGTATTTTACCCATTAATTAAAAATGAAATCATAACATTTTAAATTGAAATCATTTTAGGCTCAAATGAATTGAGTTTTATTCAACAAGTGTCCTTTATGGGTTTAAACCTGAAAAGAAGGTTTGATCTTCCACATGATTCCTCCTGCGGCAAAAACAGCTCATACTCAACTTGTGGAGCGACTCTAAAGAGGCGCTGAGTCAGCAAACCGTTTTGATAACGCACAGCGGTGAAATACAAAGAAAAAGTGGTTTCAGGGTCGTAAAAGCCACCGAGGCCCCAAACGGGTTGTTGTTGTCAGTCTGTGCTTCATTCCAACACGTGTCTGTTTGTGGGAATACCAGGCATGCCATCCCATCCCAGTCAGGTCCAACATGTTTTTCAGCTCTGGACAAAACCCCCCCGGGGGCTTTATGGGAGGTGTTGGGGGGGCAGACGGGTGCAGGGAGGGGCCGGGTAGCTGGACGGATAATGGGAGCTGATTAGTTGAATGGGAACGGTGCTGACGGGTCTGCTGGAGCGGGAAGGGAAATGGCGTGAGTCAGCAGCACCGATGTGTCCAGACACCGGACGCAATCACATCATCATCAGGTTATAAGCACGCCATGAAAAAACGCTTTTGTTAGGCCTGTGTGTGTGTGTGTGTGTGTGTGTGTGTGTGTGTGTGCACGCAGACAGACAGTTCAGTCTTAACCGTTGATAACCCTGATCCTCAGGCTGCAGCGTGACGACATCTCCAAGTGTCCGGCGGGCAGCTCCTTCCTGTCCTGCACTCTGAGTGCTCTGATATCACGCGGCGAGGAGGCGAGGAGGAGAGGAGGAGAGGAGGAAAGGAGGCGAGGAGGCGATAGCAGCGTGGCGTTAGTGACTGGAGGGGCTGTTTATATCTGAGCGTCACTCAGAGAGAATCAGCCAGACTGTGCAGACTCCAGTCTGGCACAGCGAAGGCAAGACATTCCTCCAGTGGACACAGGACCAAATAGAGTTGTGTGGTGCGGCGAGTCAGAGTCTGAGGGGCCCGGCCTGACGTTAGAGGAGGGCGGGGGCTGGGGGCTGGGGGGAGAATGTCACAGTCTCCTGACGGAGCTGGAGACTCGGCTTGTTGTGGTGGGACAAGTGAAAACAGAAAAGTAGACGCTGCTTTGAAACAATCACTATGGAAGAGTTTTGGGATGAGGTGACCTTTGCCCCTGGAGCCTCCATGTTACTTTTCCACCTCCACCCCCTCGCTGCCTCACCCACGTCTCTCTGAGTGTTCAGAGGGGAAAATGTCCACAGTGGACATTGGACATATGTCAATTATCACGTCCCCACCGCAGCTGCGTCAGCAAATAGAAAACCAACATCCACGTTACGCAGAGCGCACGGAGGACGCACGTGGCGCAGGAGGACGAGGAGACAACCGAGACATCATCTCCTCATCCTCTGTCTCTACAGGCTCAGAGAGCCGCGTGCTGCTGTGGGGTGAAGGTCCCGTCAGTGGATGGATCTCATGTGGACTGGAGGCTTCGTTCCGCACGCGCGTCTTTACGCACGGCACAGCCGCGCGTCGCGTCACGGAGAAGGCAGCACAGCCGCGCGCCCGTGACCGATATTTACAGAAAGAACAGAGAGAACGACTCGACACAAAGTCACAACCAAACATCCCGCTCAGATTTCTGTTTATGTCGCTGTCTGAAAAAAACACGTAACTATTTTAAAGCGCGCCATCAACTTTTACGCATCAGCGGTGTCACCACTCACCGCCCTGCTCCTCTGACGCCTGTTCTTCTTCCTCTTACTGGGCATGTTGTTGCTGCTGCTGCTGTTGCTGTTGCTGTTGTTGCTGTTGCTGCTGTTGCTGTTGCTGCTGCTGCTGTTGCTGTTGCTGCTGTTGCTGTTGCTGCTGTTGCTGTTGCTGCTGCTGCTGTTGCTGCTGTTGTTGCTCTTGCTGTTGTTGTTGTTGTTGTTGTTTCTGGGACACAGGTGGAGGAGCTGAAGGCAGCAGGAGGCCGAGGTGAACCGCGCGGGTCTTTATAAAGCCCCCGGTCCTTCCGGTGCCTTCACCGGGAACCTATGGGAGGAGGGGGATAGAGGGGTGGGGGGCGGGGGGCGTGTCCGCACAAGCCTGGCACGTGCGCGTGCAGCTCAGTGGGTTAGTTGCATGGGTGTTTGGTGTTTTGCAGCTGGATGTTGGTTCGTTATGTAACACACACACACACACACACACACACACACACACACACACACACACAGAGGTTCTGCTGCTGATGTCATGCTAACATCCTCATCACACTCCATCATCTTCATCCTCTTCATCCTCTTCATCATCTTCATCTTCTTCATCCTCTTTGATCACAGTGATCAACATGGGAGAGAAATGTTAAAGTACTGAGTCAGTAGTAGTAGTGGAGTCACTCTGGAGGTTCCAGCTCCATCACATCACAGTTATGTGTGACCCAGAGCCCAAGATACAAAGTGACGTCACTGCAGGGCAGAGTCAAACCCAGCTGTTTCACTGCATATACACATATAATAAACACACACACACACACACACACACACACACACACACACACACTGTGTATACATATGTAACGGAGTAGATTTATGCCAGTTAAATTATGGCAGAAAAAGGTGCAACACCGCCGCTTACTGGCGCTGCGGTTGGCGTGGGTACTGCACACAGAAAGGAGGACTACACAGTGGTAAGACGTCCTCTTGCATGGTCCGGGATAATAATTACTTTCTTTAATGTTCCCGATGTTTACACTTTACATTTTACCGTGTCAAGTACTCACTGTGACCTATGCTAACAGGTTTGAGCATGTACTGTGACTTATGAGACCGCAAAATGATGTTTACAGACATGTTAATAATGCTAAACTAGCTTAAATGTTTTCCCCGTGTTCGGTATTATTCAGATTGTCCCGAGACTGTTGCTGTGCTGACTTTCCCTCACCACTGTGGTGCTGTACGCTGTGTTGCAGGTAATATGTTGTGTACTTTTTATGTAACCTTTCATGACATTGTTTTTGTATACCAGTCTGTGAGCAGCCTTTTTAATTGTTCAGATAAATTTGTTATCTGCTTCTGAATTTAATGTGAATGAGCTATTGTTGGTTTTTATACTTACCTCATGGTAAATGTTGAATGTGTCTTTATAAGACAGTTCATGTCACATCATGGTTATGTGGGGATTTTTCACTTGTGATTTATAGAATAACAATTTATACTATACGATCACACTAAGATGTACTTTTTATTTTTATTTCATATGAACAGGGTTTGGTATTTTTACTTTATTTTATTGTTAATTGCTGCACACACAGAAAGCAGGACTACACAGTGGTATTATTCAGATTATCCTGAGACTGCTGCTGTTGCTGATTTTCCCTCACCACTGTGGTGCTGTACGCTGTGTTGCAGGAAAGAGTTATAATAAAACACCCCATAATCCACCTGGTCGTCGTCTGTGGTCTGTAGAAGCGACAGTAGTGTGGAGCTGCATCTCACAGATAGCTGTGACCCGTCACACATACACATATACTGAAGTGTGTCAGAGTTTATTTATTTAGCTGGAGAGAATCAACATCTTTAAATAGATACATGATCTTTACACACACACACACACACACGCACACACACACACACACACACACACAGAGGAATGTTGTTCATCAACAAACACCCCCCACCCCAAAGCTCAGCTCTATGGTTACCACCCCAATTCCATCGCAAGACAAACACACAAAGACAAACTGACACTGTCCAAAAGAGCTATTTTTAGTAATAAGGTCTCCACACTCACAGTCCCACAGAGAAACGCAGTACACAGCTGACAATACTTTGATGATGACGATAACAACAACACAACAATGATAATGATAATGATAATAATAATGATGATAATGCAGTGTATGAAATCTCAAATTATTCTCAGATCTGACTGTAAATAACACGACAATCTTCTGAAAGTGAGGGTTGGAAAGTACCAGACAGGAAATACTCTTCAAGTTATTTCAAGAAAATGAAACTCCATCTATTTTTAAGTTCAACCAAGTTTCATCTGTCATCCAGTTAATGTTATAACCAAACTCCATGACAAAGGTTTCAGCTCCTCATTGATCTTCTCCTGACATCACCGCCAACAGCAGCCACACACACACACACACACATAAACATAAATGTGAAGTCAGCATATTGTTTGTCAGGGTGAATGTTTGTTTTTGTTTTTTTTTCTTGCACAGGCAGATAGTGTGCGAGTGTTGGTAAAGAGTCACAGACACCCAGAGGCAGGTGATGGAGGCCAGACACAGATCGAGACGTCAGACGGCATCATGGCGGTGTGTATTCAACCCATCAAGCAGCTCTTGGAGATGGAGTGAGATAAGGACGGAAAGAGCGAGGTGGGACACACACACACTCTCTACATAAATATATATACCTCCCCCCCGAATAATCAGATACAGACACAAACAACCAGCCACATTCACACCTGGGCTTAATTTCTGCAGGTCTTAATGAGCAAAGCTCCCAATCAGAGCAAACACTTTTCAGCTGAGTCTGCACAGGGAGGTTGATCTGATGCACCCTGGTGGCTGAACGCTGCACAGCAGCTGCTGGTTCACACAGGAACACGAAGAGTAAACACCTAACGAGGCATCTCATCTTCATCTCAGAGCCAGTACTCTACTTACATAACATCTGAATCTCATAACAACAAAAAATACAACACAATATCTTTACAAAACAGATCAACTTTTATTCCACTCGTGTTCATATGTAAATGAAGGCTTTTCATGAGCATTATGAGCATCTTATATTTACACATAAATATGATGTCAAATTAAATATGTACATTTTTATAAGAATTTCTATATAAAGTTACATTGCTGTAATAAAGGCATCATTTCCTCGGATAACATCACAGACACACTGTTGAGTCCAGCTACTCAATCAATCATTCACATTTAGTCCTGACATGATTTCATGACAATTATGTAGTGCTCTTTGATCTTTGACACATTTACGTCGCTGTACAGTCGCTAAATGATAAACCACAGCGATCAGCAGTGAGCTGATCCAGGGTCAGCAACTGACCTGCAATCATAAAATCTGATTCCCTGAGAACAAGAGAGTTAAAAACAAACAAACAAAAAAAAAGTTGTTCCTACATGATTTGAATGCAACATCGACACATTGGCTTCAGCGGACACATTTTTCATGTGTCTGTCTTTACATGTGACACGTTAAAGAAAAATAAACTTTATCTTGTGCAGCCACTGATCAGTGATCAGTCATCGATCAGATCAGTGACCAGGCCGCAGACATACACTGATGAAAAGAGCAGCTACCTGACTGTGTGTGTGTGCGTGTGTGTGTGTGTGTGTGTGTGTGTGTATAATGTGGCAGATATTGTGAAAACAGGATGAGAGAAATGATTTTTTTAAATCTGTGTAAACAATAACATAAGGGAAGTGGCGTCCACTCATGATTCAGGAGACGTGAACCAAAACACAGTGCTTGACAAATGGCCACATGGTGGCACCATTGAGTTTAGATCTGCACCTGAATTTATAGTAAATTAAAAAGAAACAAAAGTTTTTTTTTCATATCCTGCTAAAACACAGACAAACAAACATAACGATCATACATCTGTGGCTTCATCATCATCATCATCATCATCATGTGGCCGTCATAACATTCATGACCAAAAAAAAAAAGTTCATCTAATACATTGTAAACTCCAGCTACAATCTCACCTGTGTCCACGATTCAGTGCAACGGTCACCAACACTGTGTTGTCTGTCACGGTGTGATGGAGCCGGACTGTGGCTGTGATGGAGTGTGTGATGGAGTGTGTGATGGCAGTGTGTCTGTGTGTGGCTGTGAGGATGTAGCGGGATACACAGGTATGTTATGTTCTGTGTAAGCAGGGGGGAGATCATCAGGTTTTAATCCCAGCTGGAAAAAAAAACACAGTGTTCAAAATTCAATACAACTCTAATTCCATGTTATGCTTCTTTTTTATTTTTCAGCCAAAGAGTGGATGTGTTTTCTAGTCACCTCGCTGTAGGAAGGTGGGGGCCCGGCGTTGACGGTGCTGTAGCGTGGAGGTGTATGGAGCTCGTGGCTGTATGGAGGGCCCCTGACGTCCTCACTGTCTGACTGTGACGTGGATCTTGGGAAGGGGATGAAATATATGGGAGCTGGGTGACCTGCATGCTCGCTGCGTCTCCATACCTCCCTCTCTATCTGCGCCTCCCGAAGACGACTGCACGCTCTGCACAGGGTGGTGCAGAATATGATGGAGAAGCCGATGCCCAGGATGCTCAGGAAAATCCTAGGAGAGCAACAGGAGGAGCAGAAGGAGGGAGGTGGGTTAAAAAAACACAGAAGAACCACAAAATGTAAAGTGCATTTGAATTTTTGTTATTGTACATTTATCTCAGTTTATTAGCATACACCCCCCTTTAGCACACATTGCTCTGTCTGTTTTAGCAAAGTAAAATAGACCTGTAAAAGATTTCCTTTAAATCATTTCCATATTTTCACGTCATTATAAAGGTTTGGTTCATGGTGGATAACAGGGTTAACGCTTGCTTCTAATGTTTTGAAGCCAAAGCAAGAAAACAAATGTGTCAAATGAACAAAGCAACCAGTGGAAGAAAAGGAAAGTGTCTTACTCCACAGCAGGAATGTGTTCAAAGAGCATCGTAATGACTGTCAGTGGAGCAGGAGGCAGAAACCGCAGAACGAACCTGAACAGCAAACCAGCAGAAAATGGAATATTAATTAAGTCATTAATCATATGAATGAATTTAAACTAATTTGGATAGATGTAGTTTTTTCACACTCGGTTAAAGACACACACACAATGTGTAAACGCACTGTCTTTGCGTAATATCTCCAACTCTCCTCATTTATTTCTGTCCACAATAAAAAAAAGATACTTTGACCCTAAGACCCATAAACGTTTCATCGCAGCCTCCGCGACCTGAGAGCGTTTTATTGCCTGTCTCTGTTCGCAGGTAGGAAAAAAAAAAGAGAAAGACTTATCAAAGCACATTGTGTCCGGGTAAACAGTTTGTCCTAAAGTAACCGTCTGCTGCGGTTACAGGTACGATGAGTGTCAAACCAGTCAGGTGATCCACAGTCGGGGGTGTTGCGGTGATGCTGTGTGAGGAGGTCAGATCCATCAACGTCACAGTTTGACACTTGTCAGACGTAGTGAAAAGATGAATTTGTCCTTTAGGTCAACGTAAAGGATCCTTTATTTGAGTCTGACTTCTTCGTCCCACATCCCACAGACCCTGACTGGACGCAAGCCACATGTAGTAACATCCACACCAGTCCAGTGGATTCATCCTGGGCCCATGTTTTACACAGGTAACTGACACCCATGTGACGTCCACTTGATGGGAAGTGACAATGTGGCTCATCCAACCAGGGCAGCTTCTTCCATGGTCCAGGTCCGATGCTCTGGTTTAGCTTCTGGTTTCAAAGTCGCTCAGATCCTGATATGTGTGTGTGTGTGTGTATATTTATATATATACATATATATACATATGTGTGTGTGTGTGTATATATATGTTTACATACATACACACACACACATACATATACACATATATACATACATACATATATGCACACACATATATATATATTTATATATATACTCCCTGTACACTCCATTAACAATAATAGAATAGAATAGAATAGAATAGAACACAGAAGCGAGCTCACTGTGACAGGTCTGTAAACACTGACCCGACAGCCCATCATGTCTCAGGTCACTTGAGGCTGAGACTGAAGCTGGGTTCAGGTTTCCTGTACCTGAGCAGTGAGACAGGCACAGGAGACAGAGAGACCAACGTCAATCAGACCCTTACCTTCAGCGTGGACACAGAGACGACTGCGCTCAGGTGCTGGACTGGGACCTGTAACTCACTGGGGCAGAGTCCACTTTCTATTGTGGGTGTGTTGATGAGGGGGCGGGGTGTGTGTGCGTGCGTGTGTGTGTGTGTGTGTGAGTCCAAAGCTCAGGATGTATAAATCGTCCCCTAAAACTATTCTTTTTCATACACATATATTCATACATCATCAGTGTATTGTAGTTTTATATACATGTGTTATGAATGAATATACTGTGTGCCACATATATGGACATGTGCTTTAACAGTGTGTTTGTGCCAAAGGTCCATCAGAGGAATTTATGACCAGGTCAGTAGATTTAAAGTGACAGTTACATCTCTGCACAAACGTGTGTCACGTCACACACTGACCACACAGATCAGCCTTCACATACAGTAGACACTGATGCCTCTTGTGTGTCTGCCTGATATGTGATCACTTTGCTGTTTCACAACTCATGTTTCATAATTGACTTTTTATCTTTACAGTTGATCTCTCGTCTCGACGTGCTGGCTCCCACATCCAGGGGCCATCCTGAAGGGCCGCGGCTCCGGAAAGATGTGTCATCTCTGACCTGAGGAGGACAGGTCAGCTGACATTTTAATTAGAGAGCCTCTCCTGATTATAAATTAATGTTTAACTGACTTTACTGTCTTTTGATCATTTCTGGATTTTACTTTATTTCTTAAAAATGTCGTTTTAACAATTTATAACGAGTACTGACGAGCTGACGCCTTTTAAAACCATAACTATTCTAGTTTTCATTGATTAGATCATGGCCTTATTTCTTTTTTATTCAGTATTTGTCACTGGGAGTGTTAATAACGATTTAGCGTCCTCCAACGCCAGCCTCCAAAACAGTGACTCCTACATCTCCCATCATGCAAATCCACATCGAGCCTCCATGTATGGTCAAACACGGGCCTGACGTGATGATGTCATCACAGTGACATCATCAGAGGTTATTTCCACAGACCTGGCAAACATCCAACGCACCAGAGGTCCCATTGTGCAACTGTTATCGCGGGACTCTTTGTCCTCGCCAGGATAAATTTGCAGTATTATATAAATTACTGCTGGAATAAATAGAAAATAACACAAAAACAATAATTACAATCATAATAATAGAAATGAATGAATGTCTTAAACTTTATTTCATTCTTTTTGATTCAACCCACACATCAATAATCACCTGTGTCCCACAAGAACAAAAATATTACAGTCACATAAAAATTCCACGCACTGTAGAAGAGAACAAAAGTTTTTTTCTGCAATACCCCCCACATTGCGTTTCCTGTTTTACATCATGTCTTACAGCACACTGATCTTATTTTAAATATATTTACCTGTTGTTTTCATTGCCATTCGTTTGTCAGCAGAATTAATTCTAAATCTACTGAAGCGATTTCCATGACATTTTGACAAAGCCCTTAATAAAGGAGAGCTGATAGATTTGCAGACTCACACACACACACAAACACGTGAACACAGCTACACATTCAGATCACAAAACACACACTGGAAAAGTGACTTCATTTTTTTTTGCTCAGGACACCGTCACTACATCTTCACAAAGAAAATAGTATCGACTTCTGCATCAATGTTTATATTCTTATACTTTTTGTCCATAGGTTTAGTTGACACTTAGTTTCTGGTTAGGGTGAGGAATTTTTGTTATTTGTATTTTGGCCATGAAAACTCTGAAGCAGTTTGGAAATGTAAAACTAAATGTTTCTTTGGGCTGTAGTTTACAGAAGAGTGAAAAAAGTCACAAGACATAAATTAGTCCGGTTTTTAAAATGTCATCTGGAGTTACTGTCAAGTCAAAGTTGAGCATTGGGTTTTTTTTGATTGTTATTATTAGCTGAAACTATCGACCGGTACTATAAATCCTCATGAGCTGCTCTGTGGCTGCGTTTGTCCAGCCAGGCCTGCAGCAGAGGGAGGTTTGTGTCCATCCAGCGGATGTTGTCCTCTATGCTCTCGTAGGCCTGCTGGATGCACCTCATCTCGGATCCCGTCTCCTCGGTCAGGGAGCCGAAGAAGCTTCGCACCTGATTGAAGAGCAATAGAAAGCTTTAAAACCAAAGATCAAAAATGCACATTCATCCTTTAAACAAGCAAAAGCTGTGACATCAAGATGCAAAAAGGAAAACAATTTTCCTCCCATAAACTACTGTGGAGAATAAAAAGAAGCCTATATGAGCAGACAAATCATATTCAGCATTTATTTTACAGTATAAACCTGAGGAGACCCGAGTCGCTGTTGCTCACCTCTTGTAGCATCTCCCTGGTAGAATACTGGTTAGTGACCCCATTCACCATGTAGGATATCGTGTTGGAGCCCAGATCAAACCTGTAAACACATTTAAATGTTTAATGCAAAGGTATGACATGATGATGTGTTTGTTTACAGTGCGGTGACTGGCTGACTGACTTCCTGATCAGCGTGTGCCAGTGGGCTCGGAGGAAGTCCCAGGCCAGTTTGTAGCCGTGAGGGTTCCTGCTGACAGTGACCACCACGTCTGGCAGGTCCTGAGTCTTCATCACTTCGCCCTGGAGGCTCTGCTCCATCATCCTGCAGACCGGGAAGAGAGAGAGAGAGAGGAGTAAAGAGAGGGCTGGGAGGATGAGCGTTTCCTTTACATTTGACTGGGATATACTGACACTGTCCCATTTTACATCACCCACACACCATCTCAGCTTGTCCTGCAGAGGGCTGAAAGCCATGGCACTTTTCATTCGGCTTTTGAAGGACAGTTGCATCGAATGGCGGTACTTCTCGAACAAAAAGTCCCAGCCCTCTGGTGTTCGAGCGCCGATCATAAACACAGCCGACGAGACGTCGACTGGGAGGCTGAGAACAGAGACAACAATCGCGTCAGAATCTCTACACAAGTGCCAGGAAATACAGTGTTTGGGTCAGTTAACTGCTGGTGGATGGTTTCAAACTCTGGACCTCATGTTGCCATCCGAGTCTTTCCACTCGTTGAAGAGCTTTGTGGCTCTGGTCAGACAGGGAGCGTAGTTCCTGACACAAGCAAACACCAGCAGGTAACTCCTGAGCATCCGCTCAGAGACGGATCCAGAGTCGTTCCACTCCTGCCGATCAATCAGCCCCCGGAACAGGTTCACGATGTAGCTCTGAAAGACACAAGGAGCCAAAGTGTAAATTCACCAGACAAAACAAAACTGGCTCTGCAAAATTTCCAAAGTGAGCCCATGTGAGAGATTTGGTCTGTTGTGGGGAACCTAGTCAAGGTTCAATCTCCTGCTGCTTCCCCCACTGACCTTCATCTGGTTCTCCAGAGGAGCCATGTCCCTCTTCTCCATCAGCTTGTAGAGGGGTACGAGCTCCGAGAAGCCCTGAGTCACAGCCATGATCTTTGTCTCTCTGGACAGGTAGAGAGACAGCTCCAGAGCCGTGTCCAGGCTCACCTTCCCTACGCTGCAGCACACAAAACATTTCATTTCATTTCCCGCTTCCTGTGAGAAGAACGCGGGCTACAAGACGAACAGCGTGTTGTTAGTTGTTAGCTGGTCTTGCACATCAGACCTGACGAGCTGGAAGACGTTGTGGATGAGGCTGGCCCGGTCGTTGCTCGTCAGGGCTGTGTGGTCGTGGTGCAGCAGTCTGCTGATGGAGCTCCACCCCTCGTCTTTGTAGTGGACCATGTAGTAGCCGCTCATGTTCACGTTGAACTTCACCCAGTCCACGTCATATGGCAGGTACAGGACGTCTGCGCGGGGGAGTAACAGGTAATGGGAATAGGATTGACAGATTTAACATTTTATATATGAATATATGAAGATAGAGGATTTTTTTTTTTTTTTTGCTCTAAGCTACTCACTCACCAGTCTTGTTTTTCAGCAGGAAGCGGTGGACAGTGTTGGAGGCGCTGGTCACATAGGTCAACGGAATCTGCCACAGGAACCTATAGACACACGATGATTTAAATTAAACTGATGGACATTTTTGCATTTAAAACTAAAACAGTGGCTTTAAATTTTACTCCAAATGAAAGTAGAGGGACATTTGCAGTGATTCAAATTTTACAGTCTGTCAGAACATCCTTAGCATCTTGACATGTTACCTGTCAGTGCGGTAGGGGTCGTCAGTCTTCAGGTAACGCTCCTGACTGAGCCTGACCTCGCGACCTCTGACCTCCACCGTGACCAGCGGGACGCCTTCCTGCAGGGTCCAGGTGTCCATGATGGCCCTGACATCAAGTTCATCACCACTGTACCATTTCTGGGTGCAAGAAAGAAGAAATCATTCGTTCAGAAAGACAACAAAGCTTTTACCTTATGCGGAGACTCTATCTGTGCTTTGTTCATCCAGGTCACTGTGAAGCATGAAAACCTACAGCAGCTCCAGAGGGGGCGTTGCGGTTGGAGCAGAATTCTTTGTGTTTCACTCGACCTTCATCCAGATCATCTGAGTTGCAGATCTGTAAGAAGCACATTCTGTCATAGTACACAAGCTGCTTCATTCATTAAAACAGGACGGACACACACACACACACACACATCACTCACATCAGTCAGGCTCTGCCACAGGTGGCTGTTGACAGTGTTTTGGTAGCTGTAGCGCTTCAGGTACTTGATGATGCCAATCTCAAAGGCCTCTGGAGTCAGGAAGTCTCGCAGCATGTTCAGAATACATGCCCCCTAAAAGAAGAAAAAGTGTAAAAAAAAAAATCTAACTTAATTTTCTGTTGTGTCAATAATAACTTCATATCTTTCAACCTGTTTTTTAAGTTTCTTATGTAATGTTTTGGTAAAGATTTGGGAATTTATTAAAATTTCCTCCCAGGATGATGCTGACTTTATCGTACCTTGTCATATGAAACATCGTCGAACATCTCCTGGATCTGCACAGGGTTTTCCACGGGGGTGGAGACTGGGTGGGAAGAGGGAAGAGAGTCTACCTCCATGGCCTCGAAACATTTCCCCAAGAAGAAGTCATCCTGGGAGAAAGCGAGGGTAGAGGGGGGCAGGTGAGTGCAAGATGCTCTGACTGTTTCTCCTCACGTTCTAATTCAGATACAGGTCCGTTCCCTGCACTCAGCCCTCACCACATGCAGCTCTGGGTAGGTGATGTCAACAGAAATAAACTCCATGAACTTGGCGAAACCCTCATTGAGCCACAGGTCATTCCACCACTCCATTGTCACCAGATTCCCAAACCACTGGACAGGTGAGAGAGTCCACGATGTTAATGTACACGAGCCTGCTGCCTCAATTTTTCATTTTTTAACTAATACTTATGTACGATGGATGAAACAGATGCAAGCCCGGTCGGTACCTGATGTGCGAGCTCGTGGGCAATGACCTTGACGATACCCAGTTTGTCTGAAGCCGAGGACTTTTCAGCGTCGAAGAGGAGGGCCGTCTCTCTGTAGGTGGTCAAGCCCCAGTTCTCCATCGCACCCGACTGGAAGTCAGGAATAGCAGCAAGGTCTGCAGGTGACAACATCACGCACACACTTTATACTTGTTTTACTTAATTTTATACTTAATTTACTTAATTCGTCCCAAAGTAGAAACTAAGAAAGGAAATCTCACCAGCTACTGATATTCACATGTAATAATACGGAAAAAACTACAGACCCTGTTTGGGAAGTGGATAAGGAATGTCGAAGTAGTCGTCATAAAAGTCCAGCAGCTTGACTGCCGCTTCCAGTGCAAAGGCTGTCTGGTTGATCCTGTCTGGTACAGAGTAGACTGAAATCTGATGGGATTCACAGTGAAGAACACATTATTCATATGCTACCAAAGACGTCCAGACAAAATACTGCAAGCGTCTGGTGTCCTCCTCACCTCCACGCCGTGCTGTGTCGTCTTGCTCACAGACAGGAAGTCAGACACAATGTAGGCCACCAGGTAAGTGCTCATTTTTACAGTGGTGTCAAAGTGATCCTCGAGCAAACCGCCCGGCAACTCCACTGTGGCAACCTGAGAGCCACAGTGGTGTGGTGTGGTGAGAGAAATGGAGGGGAGGAACAGTGTTTTTAAATACAGTGAAGACAGAGGAGGTTGAGTTTGTCAGCTGATCAGTGTGAACTGATGTCGCTGCCTGCATGTGTACCTTTGGCATGTTGGATATGGCTATGTGGCGCGGCTCGCGCGTAATCCGTATGGTGAAGTTGGCTTTGAAAGCAGGTTCGTCAAAACAGGGGAAGGCTCCGCGAGCAAACGTTGCTTCAAACTGCGTGGATGCCAAGACCCTAATGACACAGATAAACAATAAGTCAATCAAATGTTACATCACATGCTGTAATAACACTTAAAGGAGGGTGTCGTCTGAACATCAAATTAGCATTGGTGTTATTGACATAAACAATGAAGTGTTGTCAGGCTTGTTGTTTTCATACTTATATTAACATCAACATTTAGTCAGTTGGGATAATGATTTAATACATTTATGCAAATGTAAGAAATTGAATGTGTTAATGATGTGGCGACCTCTTACCTGACTTCCCCGCTGCTGGTGCGGTAGCTGCTCTTGTAGAAACCATGGAAACTGTCAGACAAGTTGGCGGCAAACTCCAGCTGAACTTCATACTTCCTGCCTTTAGTCAGCCGCGTGTCTGAGAGCAGGGCGAGCTGATGAAAGCGAGGATACTCCAACACCTGAAGAGGCCTGACGCCTTCAGGCGCCAGGAGCAGCACACTGGAAATCTGCATTTGCTTGGCATGGAGAACGATGGTGTTGGTGTCATTGTGCACGTCCAGCTCGATGCGAACCATGCCCGTGAAGTTTAAGGAGGTCAGGTTAGGGTGGATTTTAAGGTCGTAGTGGAGAGGGGTGATGGTTTTGGGAAGTCGCATTTGGTTCCATGGGAACGTTTGTCCGTTGGTGGCTATGGGGACGTCTTTGGCCTGGTGCTGGTTTGGCAGCTGAGCTCCTGAGGAACCAGGGAAGGGAACAAACAGCAGCAGCAGGAGAGGAGCCACTAACATGATGCCAGAGAAGCCAGGAGATCCACTCACCTGCATTTAAATCACACATACCATTACATACTATTATTACATCCAGGAATACGTCCCCTTTGTTGTGCTCTACATTTATTTTTCTTATCGCATCTCTTACTGGTGCCTGACTTTATTGTCTAGCATCACTCAACACTCTTTTATCTCCTTTATGGTAAAAGCAGGACAGGAAGAGTGTAGCCAATTGCTATCAAAATGTTTATTTTATTATTTTTATATTATTAAAACTATGATAATAATGATAGCACATATCACACTGCATTTGTTTTTTTAATAGACAAAAGCAGGAGAGGTCATGCAGAGTCAGTTACATATTTCTACAGTCTTTATTTACAAGCATCACATTTCACCTGAACTTTCAGGTGATACATACAGACACGGTAACACACGAACACATAGAAAGGCAGACAATGACAACGCACTAGCATCATATTAGACCCGGAACAGCTGAACTATGACATCAACATACTGTCTCATTTAAGCTCCACAAGAACTAGTCTGCCAACATTTAGTGACGTTACTCTCCCTCTAATCAATGGCTCGAATCACTCATCGATTATATAAGTTAATTAATCAATAGTTACACTCTTACCGTGTTGTCAGTTGGACGCAGCACAAGGACAAACAGAGGAAAAGTGAAAGTGAAAGAGACGCATGCTGTGTTAGCTGTGTTAGCTGCGTTAGCTTGGAGCTAGCACACTCTATGTTCATCTTTTATATTAAACTACAGGACGTGTTTTCACGTCTGCAGCTCAGACAGATGATTTACACTTTATGCTAACGATTTTAATGATGAAATAACATTTCAGGACGTAGCTGGTTTCCCTGTTACATGAGTGATTCAACTGTTAGCGTTGTTATTAAACTGAATAAATACAGAAACGATATCAACGCCAATGGAAACTTTAACCACTAAACAGGAAGTTTGCGTGTTTTACTCTACAAACCCTCCACCACGGAAGAAGACAGTCTCTGCCTCTGATTGGTTTGGTGATGTTCTTTCCTAATTCTAACCAATCAGCAGTCTTTCTGCTTAAATCTAAACCAATCAGAAGCAAGGTGGGGGCGGGCCTGATTCCGCATTGGACGGGAAAATGAAAGGGCCTGTGGTGATATGTTTAAACACTAGAGTGTGCTCTTTCTGTAACAAACTACATTTCCTTTGATTTCCTGTTAATCAAAGTTATAACCATAAGACTTAATTTTTAAAAAAGCCTGATATGAAGATGGTCCACATGCTTTTAGTCTAAAGCTACACAGTAGTTCAAATGTAAACTTATAGCCATATATTTTACATAACAGCATTTTTTCATTTTAAATTTGATGATTTTTCATGATTTGGAAACAGTTATCTGTGATGAATTAAAAACAGACAAAAGATTTGGGTGTTTTTATTTTTTGCAATAATTTGTACAGGTTGACTTTTAAACCTCTTTTCAGACATATTTTTCCTAAAATCATCACGTCGCGTCAGAAATTTAAAGCTCCAATTAAATCAAATCATGCACCAGTAAATATCATATACAAGTATATGATATTTATATATCATATACATGTCATATATATATATATCTGATATCATATATCAGATATATATATATATACACTTGCAAAGTGTATATGGAGATAGAAAATATTAATGAATCTGAACTCTCTCAGACACAAAGGGCTAAAGTCCATCCTGTCTGCAAACAGTAATGAGTAAACCTTGCCATGTAATACCTCTGTCTTATGGGAGGTCACTTCAGCAGCCGCCGTGGTGTTGCAGAGATCATTTGAAGATCAGGTTTCGATCATATTCTCTGACATTCATGGTCTCATGATAGCCAAATAGATTGCGACCTGTGGAGAGAAGCTCGGTGTCTGGGACGTGATCCAGGTCCAGAGAGGAGGTGAAGTCTTCATCTTGAGGAGCTGATCCCAGGTAGGAGAATGATAAAGCAGGTGCTGATCGGGCTCCTGTGTGGAGCTGCAGTGCTGACCGCAGGCATCCTCATCGGCCACTATGGTATCACCAAAACCAGCAGCTCGGCGCCGTCCTGGGCGAAGGACGTGGCGAAGGATGTGGACGAGAGTCTCATTGAGAAGTTCCTGTCTGAGGTGGACAACATCCAGATTCAGGAAAACCTGAGGTGAGTAGATGATCATTCATATTGGCGTAAAAGAGTTTTTAAATTGTCGCATCATGAAAGCTGATATATAACGTTTCATGATCAATGATCAGACTCTTCTTCATCCTCTGCTTCCTCCACAGGGAGCTGACGAAGGTGCCTCATATGGCCACCACAGCTGGAGACGAGCAGACAGTGCAGTTCATGCTGAAGAGATGGCAGGACCCTGAAAGCGGTCTGGACCAGGCCTGGAGGGAAGAGTACATGGTCTACCTGTCCTTCCCTGACCCCCTGAAACCCAATGAGGTCACTGTAGGTAAGTCCACAGGTTCTTCACTTTTGTTTATTTTTCCTAGATTCTTCCGATTCTGTCTTTAAGCAGTGAAAATTAAACTCAGTTGAAATGAACCATGAGTGAGTTTCTAACCAGCAGACCAGTCACCATGAGATGTTTCTGTTGTTGTTGTTTATGTGGTTTCAGTGAGCCCAGCTGACGCCGTGCTGCACACTGCCAGAAGGACGGAGAAGGCGTATTTTCCAGAGCAGGATGATCCTGAGGTGGTGCAGCCGTACGCGGCGTATTCCCCTGCAGGACACGTGAAGGTAAAACGCACGTTAGAAATCATTCCACCTTAACGTTCGTAGAAGCAATGAAGCCAATGAATCAATGAAATTCAATGAAACGTAAAGAGGTTTTAAGTTTTCAAAACACTAAAAGGGGTTGGAATGATCATGTGTTACTATATGACTTCTTCAACACCAAACTTATATTATACTCATATACCTTATCAGCGAGTGATAACAGTACAAGGCTTTATAAAGACAGAGTTAATAAAACAGTCAGCAGTGATAAAGACAGGTTGATATGTAACATTATTATCTGAGGCCAGGAGGCGGCTGTAATGAGGATGAAGATGGAGAGTCTTTTATTGTTTTTTTTTTACAGAATTGAAATCATATAAAATACACTGTATGTTCCTTTTCACAAGAGGAATTCTTATTACTTCACTTCTTTAAGTTTTGGAAAAAGATCACAACACCTGACCCTGGTGTCGGGTCACAGGTCCACTTCCTGTTGCCATAACACTGCTATTTGTTGTGATGGTTTCAGGGGAAACTGGTTTACGCGAACCAGGGGAAACCAAGCGACTATCAGCTGCTGAACCAGACCACTGACCTCAGAGGAACCATCGCTGTCACCAGATACGGCGGAGCAGGCCGCGCGGCGAAAGTCAGTTACGACCACAAATGATTATTTATCTGCTCAGGAGAAACAGAACCTCACAAAAACAACAACATGTGTGTCTACAGTATGATGATTATGATAGTGATAACAATAATGATGATATATACATATATATGTGTGTGTGTGTGTGTGTGTATATATGTATATATGTGTA
>JAFBJQ010040040.1:5403-75043 GCA_016785345.1 Trinectes maculatus | reverse complement strand
TATATACTGTATACACACACACACACACATATATTTGTATGTATGTGTGTATTCATGATTCATATTATGGTATATATGTGTGTGTGTGTGTGTGTGTGTGTGTGTGTGTGTGTGTGTGTGTGTGACACAGGCCATCAATGCAGCACCCTATGGCGTCCTTGGCGTGCTTGTCTACACAGACCCTCTGGACATCAACGATGGTCTCATGTCTGATATCAATGAGACGTATCCACGTTCCTGGTACCTGCCGCCCTCTGGTGTGGAGAGAGGAGCCTTTAACTCTGACTATGGAGACCTGCTCACACCGTACCTGGCTGCCAAAGGTAAACGATGCTACACGAGCTTCTCATGTTTATCTTCTATAGATGTGTTTTTATTGTTTTATTGTGTTTGCCTTTCTACTGCCGCCGCACTTTGGCTCCTGTTAAATATGAGGGGAGGGTTACAACCTTTACTCTGTTTAACTTTTCCACCATGTCCTCAAACAGAGGAAACCTATAGGATCCCAGTCCGGAACATCACCGGACTTCCTCCTATTCCAATTCAACCAATCGGATTTGAGGATGCCTACACATTAATCTGGTCTGAGATGACACATACACGCGAAAACACGTTTTGCTGATACAAGCAAAAAAAAAAGGATGATTTAACTCATTTGGACTGTGTTTGGTTGTGTCAGCGAACTCGGAGGAGAAGCAGCTCCGGCCTCTTGGCAGGGAGCGTTCAACTGCACCTACAACTTTGGTGGACCAGGGTTCAAACACACATCAGTTTTCAACAACAGGTCGTGAACCACCAGACAAGAAATCAGTTCATGTCTTTATACTGTATCACACATGTAGCTCCTCCTCGTTGCTTCATACCTCCACTTTATGGAGATGAACTTGTTTTCCAGTGATGTGAAACTGGACGTCTTCAACTACGAGAAGGTGATCAACTCGTCCAACGTGATGGCAGTTATCAGAGGCAGCGTCGAGCCAGGTGGGTCATGTGACCCTAAACCAAAATCCAGCCAGTGTTTTTATCTCCTGTTTAATCCGTGGCTGCTGTGTGTGTCTGTGTGTGTCTGTGTGTGTGTGTCCACAGACAGGTACGTGATCTACGGGAACCACAGAGACAGCTGGATTCACGGCGCCATCGACCCGAGCAGCGGGACGTCAGTCATGTTGGAGCTGACCAGGGTTCTGGGCTCGATGGTCAAACAGGGTGAGGAGAGTCACAGCTCCTGATTGTAGCGTGCTGCTGGACAACAAGCTGACACGTGTTCCTCTCTGCAGGCGCGTGGAGGCCTCGCAGGTCCATCATCTTTGGGAGCTGGGGAGCAGAGGAGTTCGGCCTTATCGGTTCTGCAGAATACACAGAGGTGACGAACCATTCATCCACTAGATATGACATTAAGAAAGATGGTTTAGGTCTTTTAAAGGAACGTGTATTATTCATTTGTTCATTTTCACTTGTTTAATTCTTGACCTTGACCTTGACCTTGACCTTGACCTTGTCTCCAGCAATACTTCACCAAGCTCAGTGAACGCACCGTTGCTTATATCAACGTGGATATCGCTGTTTTTGGTAAGAAGCTGTGCATTGTTGATGTTTGCTGGTGAAAGGATCTTGTTTTGTGGCGCAAAGTATGAAATTCATGAAGAAGAAGATCCATCCTCCAGTTCCTGTTGACTGACCATTAGTCTTCCACCTCTCAGCCAATGCCACGCTCAGAGCTTCAGGGATGCCCTCAGTGCAGAACGTCCTCTTCACAGCCGCCAAGCAGGTGAGCTCTGTCAAACACGTGTGCAGGGGTTTCTCTGCAGCATCGTAACCTGACCAGGACCTCGTCACGTGTGCTGTTCTCCAGGTCGGTGCACCTGGACTGGACTCCACATCCGTGTACGACAACTGGGTTAAATATACCAACAGGACAAGCCCGACCCATGGAACCATTCCCAGGTAACTTTATCCAGGGAGAAGGATTATTAAGGGTTTTATTGCAGATTCTCCATATGTGGATTTGGGTTTTATTTTTTGCTCTTTAATGAGTGGTCATTGCATTTTGAATTATTATTATTATTATTATTGTTGTTGTTGTTGTTATACATTTGTCAGTGTTGTGAGGTGATTTGCATTGTGTTCATATTGAATTGATTACTTCCATCAGAGATCTGTGATCTGTCAACAAATCGTTTATATCGATGCTTCTTGTCGTCCGTCTTCCTTGGACAGGGTGGGATACCTGTCAGGTGCAGGGAGTGATTACGCTCCTTTTGTCCACTACCTCGGAATCACGTCAATGGACCTTTCATACACATATGACAGGGTTTGAAACGCATTCACTCACTGCAAACAGATTTGTTTTTATTCTGGTGACGCTGTGTTCGCTGCTTTCATTTGTACCACCCACTCACAGTAAAGCTTTCCCTCACGCAGAGTAAAACGAATGCTCGCATTTACCCTGCCTACCACACAGCGTACGACACCTTCCACTACGCCTCCAACTTCATTGACCCAGGTGAGCAACTGAAAAGACACAATACAATGTTCCCCTCCAGTTCCTGTGGAGCATCTCACTGTGCCACTTCATCCCCTCAGGGTTCATCAGTCACCAAGCCGTCGCCAGGACAGCAGGGAATGTCCTGATCCGATTGGCTGACAGCCTGGTGCTGCCGCTGAACTGCAGCGACTACGCCGAGACTCTGGAGGACTACCTCAGTACTGCAGTGACCCTGTATGAGCATCAGCTGAGGGCTAGGAACGTATCCATGGGTACGGAGAGGACACGTTACGTTACGTTACGTTACGTTACGTTACGTTACGTTACGTTACGTTACGTTACGTTACGTTACGTTACGTTACGTTACGTTACGTTACGTTACGTTACAGATGTTTTGCTGCCTATGTTTCAGAGCCTTTAAAACGTGCAGTGTCCAGCTTTCGCAGTGCTGCGGCTCATCTGGACCGGGTGATTCACACGTCAGACCTGGCAAATGAAACGTACGGCTACACTGAATCATCTCCTCTGCTGTCACTCCAATAAATGAATCATCAGTCACCTCACTCTCCATTTCCCTGCTCTTCTCTCAGGCCACTGAAGGTCAGAAGGATCAACGACCAGCTGATGCTGCTGGACCGAGCTTTCCTCGACCCTCTGGCCTTCCCTGATAAATATGCATTCAGGTAAGAGGATCAGGATACTGTGAGATCTATGTGATACGAGCCAGCAGGACAAATTGTCAGTTACGTTGTTATTGCTCCTATACATGACACAGACACGTGATCTGGGCCTCGAGCAGCGCCGGCAAACCGACCTTCCCAGGTCTGGCTGATGCCTTTGCCAAAGCTGAGTCATCAGATCATCCAGACGACTGGGGCAAAGTGCACTACCACCTGTCAGTCCTGTGCCAGGCCATTGAGGGCGCTGCCCACACACTAGTTGACGTCATTTAGACAAAGTGCAGAGGAGGAACTACACTCGCTCAGGGATTTATTTTTTTTTAACAGCAGCAACCTGTAGCCAATTAGCACTAATTAACTTGACCATGATACGATTCTTTATTGATGATCACATAATCAAAATCAGTGAACACAAAAGAATTTCCATTCAAAATAATCGACCTCAAATTCATTTTCAAACACACAAATGTAACATGTTTTATTTTCATCGTTTAAATGTATCGGATCTCGTCAAACACAGAATGCGTGCGCTTGAACAGTCAATGAGGGCGGAGGTCAAACCCAGCTGGTGAGTGACATTTCATGTAAGAGGAGCACGGCCCTTATCCAGTCGACCGTCTGGGACTGAGGACAACAAACAGACACTGTGGAGGCGTGGTGAAATGTAAACGTACTGCACAAAGACCACTGTGTGTGGGTGGGACAGAATAATGACGTGCAGATTCATATAATGAATAATTTCACATGGAAATGTCAAATACGTTAAATAAGATGCATCTCATCAAAAACCAGAGGTTTGTTAAAGTTTCAGGAGTTAAGGAGCATGCAATACCAGCACTTACCTGCAGGGGTCAGGAAATGCTGTTGAGTAGGAGGAGCAGTGTTTGGTGTTGAAACTGTCAAAGCCACAGAATCAATCAAATCACTCATCTCCTCCTTATTATGATGTCAGCGACGCTGGTAAATCTACATCTCACTCATGTATAATAAAAAAAAATACAAATTCAAGGTGACTTTATGGGCTCTTTCTCTTTATGGGATCCAGAGTAAACACACAAACACACTATTTCTTACCAGTGATGAAATTATCATCTGCATTTTTAGATCTGACTTCAGGTTGAACTGTTTGTTGACATTGTGAGCAGCGAGTTGCAGCAGTGACGACGGATGTTTTATTATAGACATTTATTTATAGATGTTCCTCAGTGTTTCTGTCCGGGGAACATTTTCCCTTCACAGCAGCGGAGAGAGACAGAGAGAGAGTGAATGGACACAGTCTGACACTGTCTGCTCTCGGCCACGCCAAGGTCTCAGCGGAGCAGCAGGAAGCACGTTGTACCTTAATGCTTCCTCCTGTGCTGATTTTAAATAACCTGCAAACAGGACTCTTTGTGTGGCCATGAGTCAGAGCACAGGGTCCGGACCTTTCAATTTGTCTTTATCAAAACACACGAGGCGTCAGAAACAGCTCACATGGAGATCACTCTAAAGAAAGAACTTAAATAAGCTGGCGAGAACATCACCTTCTTTCTGAAAGGAGCGTGTTATTATTCATTGCAGATGATTCACAGTGGGGAAATCCATATCCATATCGTAGTATTGCATAGACTTCTGGTTGTGAGATGGTTGTGGTCATTTATTTCCCTTACTTTTTTTTTTTTTCCATTTCAAAAAGAACTTTAGATTTCGATGCCACCATATGATGTTCAGCCCAGCTGACCTGGATAGGACTCATTAGCCTGTGGAATGATTTTAATAATTAATCCCTCATGTTCCACTTTCCAGCATTTTTAAATCAAAGCAATAATTACTATACTAATTTCAATCATCTGATCTGTACGTATAAATGCATATAAGTGGTGGGAAGTCAAAGACGACGACAACGACAAACAGGTGCTGCCCACTAGTCGCGAGAGTTTATTCTTTTAAATATACATAGACTTTTTGCCCATATTAAATTACCCTCCCACCCCAACCAACAGGATCGTCCCTCCCCCTCCACTTTTCCTCCCTCTCTCTCTCTCTCTCTCTCTCGTTTCTCTGACCCCCCCCTCACAGAGAAAGCTCGTCTGACTGAAAAAACACACTCTACTTTGTGCAGTATATTGCTCATTAAGACATTTGCCAAAACATAAATTAAACAAAACTAAACAAAAAATACTACAGCTCTTGTTTTCTTTTCTTTTTCTGCTCTGACATCAGAATAAAAACAAGAAGAAATAATAATAATAATAATAATGATGATGATGATGATGATGATGATAAAAAGAAAACACACAGTGTCACAGTGTCCCTCAGTCTGGCTACATTACATGAACTGGATTCCCCTGTTTTTCAGGGTACGTGGTACGACCCTCTTGCTCCGTTCACAGTGGTCCGCATGGTGGGACTGGACCTGGGAGAAGGAGAGGTGACTGAGGTTGTGGAGACGATTGGTTCGATGAGGCGGCTGGAGCTGCAGCAAGAGTGAAGGACAGTGTGATACGGCAGGAGAGGAAAATCCAGGTGTGTACGTCACAAGGCATGCATGCTAACACTGGACCCAGAGGTCCTCAGCTGTGGTGTGTGTCCAATGTGCTGTGTGCAAGTCCTGCGGTCCGATTTGTTGTGTGCGTGTGTGTGTGTAACAGTGTTCTCCAGATGAAGGTGCTGAAGAAGTCCTGCTTTTCCTTTCATGTTTTCTTGAGCATAAAAGAAGAAGGACTTTTCCAGTGACCTACACTGTGTATGATGTGTCCTTGTGAGAATGTCTCATCCAGTCTTGTCAAGTTTTGTGTCCATCTTTCTATCAGTCTTTCCGTCTCCTTCCCTCCTCTTCAGGAAGCACGGGGGGGGGCGGGGGGGCTGTGAGGGTCAGGGGGTCAGGCCGGGGTCACACGCGGGAGGAGTATTTGGGGTTTCTTGGCACCTCGGTGAAAGATTTCAGCTCGTAAGGGATCCCTGTGTCCACCTCCACAGGTTTGCGGGAGAATAGCAGCCGGATATCGTTGTGCAAGTAGATCTTCCCAGATTTGGAGCTCTGGAATCTGAGGGGAGCAGAATAGGACAGAGGACACAATTAACCTGCGAATGAACAGAGCTACTTTTCAGACAGTTTGTCAAATGTGCTTATTGGATTTTTTTTAGATTAGAAAATCAATGCCACGCCCCCTTTATACTCTCCTGAGACCATCGACCATGTCGATACGTCAGGTGTAAAGCGAGACGCAGATCGAGGAATCCTCGGACGTACCTGAGGTGTATCAGGTAGCAGAGAATCTTCTTCCTGTCTGTTGCTCCGCCCCCTGGTGACGCCTCGCCCTTCCCCTCAACCCCCTCCTCCACAGGCGCCAGGAAGATGCGCTGGCGCAGGAAGGTCATGTGATTGACGGGCATGTCGCTAAAGTTGTAGGTCACCAGGAACATCTTCACCACAGTTTTGTTGGGATTGAATAAGGTCTGAGGAGAAACAGCAGACATAAGCAATGTTTGTGGTGACAATATATATTTTTGTTTTCTGCTTGAGGCTCACAGCACTTGAACTCACCACTTGAATGGTCCCTGCTTTGGGTATGCTGTATCCTTTCTTTCCGAGGGGTTCGAGGGAGATCACCCCCTGTGGTGGAGAGACGAACTGCGGTCACTCTCTTTAGCCATGAACCAGGGTTCAACGTATTTATCAACAACAACAAAATAAACAAACTCTAAATCCCTAAATGTGAAAGTGCACCGATTCCCAAAATACAAAATGAGTCAATGAATGTAAAATGTAACTGCAGCTAAAGACGCGCGACAGTCACAACGTTTACACACAACAATTCAGCTCCATGAGGGATGAAGCTGTGTAAGTGAAAACAGCTGGTCTCCAGTGTTAACAGCAGACAGGCTCTGTACAACTATACAGCTGTTTGTGTATATGTAGTAATGCCTTGTCCTATGTTGTGTGATTGGATGTATGAATGTATAGAATCGAGTGCTGATGTGGACAGATGTGGGTAAAAAGCGTCTTGATATTTACATGGAGGGAGAGAACACACCACATGTTTTTTCCATCTGCTTGTGAAGGAACAAGCCAAAGTCAACTCGTCGACTCGTCAACGCGCCAGTTCTTAAACTGATGGTTTCATGAAGTCGCAATCGCTCATTTTCTCTTTCTTCCAGTGGCGTATTGTTTTCATCAGCGCAAACAAACCTGCTATGAGCTATAAACTTGGATTTTTTTTTCTCCCTTTGGTTTATTGTTTGTGCTCGACTTAGTGTGCAAAGAGAGAGAGAGAGAGTGACTGACCAGAAAGGGCGAGGGGGCGCTGTGCTCCGAGATGTCGTAGTAGGTCACCTGCACAGGCAGGGTGACGTGCTGTGGACAGTAAGAGCCGCTGGCGCCGATCTCCGCCGTGAAGCCTTCGATCCGTCCTGACGGGGGGAACCGGCCCTTCAGTATGGACTCCTGCCACGAGTCAGAGAACGAGAAGAGCATGTCGCACACATATTGTTACACTCAGTGTCGATTGAAGCCAACACTGCTGCACTGTGGAGTCGAGTTTGGATCATAAAATCAAAAAAAAAAAAAAAAAAAAAAAAAAAAAAAAAATAAAAAAAAAAAAAAAAAAATCATGTTCCATATGTTTGTTATAAACCAAACCAAAGCAGTGTTGAACACAGTCATGAAATATGCATCTGCTGGCCGACAACAATGTGAGATTATTTATATTGTTTAAAGCGGTATGTTAGGATTTGCTGTTTTCAGGCTACAGGGACCAATCGAACAGCTATTACACTGTTTACACACCGAGATATAAGACACAGTCAAAAATAACCATACAACATATGAGGTACAAAAGTGAACTTTATATGTTTTTTATATATATATATATATGTGTGTGTGTGTGTGTTATAAGTTAAACAAAAAAGGTTTATTTTTACACTGTCTAAAATGTGTGTGTATGTGTGCGTTAGCGTGACGCTGAGTCAGCATTATCTTTAACTTGTAGCTGCGGACGTGGTTTAAACCTAAACGTTAAAGTTTGTACCTCAAAGTTTCCGAGCAGTGGTCTGCTGATGGAGGCCGAGGGCCAGCTGGAGCGCGTGGAGCGGCCGGTGTCGGTGTGTCTGCCGCTGCGCAGCTGCCGGCTGAGGAAAATCAGAAACAAACGAAATGAGACTTCCTCTTATGAACGTTGATTTTGTGTGTAAATTCAGTGACTTCACCTTTTCAACCGCAGTCCACTCTTAAGTCGTCTCCCTGATCTCGTGCAGTCCGTAGCCGTCTACGGAGACAAAACGATGCAATATCAAATGATGCAGTCTCGTGTTGCTGCTCACATAAAGAATGAGTGGTTGTGTTGGTGATTCGGTGTGATCCTAGGTGAAATGTATTTCAGGTGTCCTCTTACTTCTGGCCACTGACTGCTGCACAACGTGTCCTGAGCACAAACATTTCCCATGTTCACAGTCAAGGCGCTGGACAACGCTCCACTACCTGCCTGCCATTGGCTCACAGCAAACCTGGCACTCATGGCTAACACGTGAGCTAACGCTCAGTTTGTGTGGGCTCCCTGTGAAGGCTGAGGGTCTTCATCAGCTGGTCACCTCATCCAACTCCATCAAACCCACATCAAACCCCTCTACTCGGACGCCGTCTTCACCTGCCTCCAGTCGGTCCCTGTCATTTCCTATAACACACCTCTGGTCACAACATGAAACCTAACAGGTGGACGAGTGAGCCCTGTTGTCCCCCCACTCATCCCCCCACCCCCCATCCCACCAACCCCACAGTCAAAGCTCTTTCTGGCCTCTCTGTGTTCAAAATGTTCACTTCCAGAACTGTTTTAGATTTTAGGCATGTGTATGTGTGTGTGTGTGCGTGTGTGTGTGTGTCAGTGACACAGTGACACAGGGGAACAATGGACCGCTCCTCTATGGGCTCTTTTCTGGAGCCCCTCAGCCTGTTCCTGTTGTTGTTGCTGTGTGACGATGATCATCACTTCATTCTTCCGCTTTTATTCTTTCTTGCACGTTGCAGTTCACGTGTTGTTTTTTGTCTTTACTGCACACTGTTATGGGATGGATGTGTGTCTGTTTGTGTTTGTATGTGTGTATGTATGGATACTAACCTTGGACCGGTCCCATGCAGAGGGCAGCAGGTGGTTCCAGTAGGGGGCAGCTTTGGCGTCAGTGCTGCGACCTGAAGCGGGATGGAGACCTGGATCCAGCAGTGACAGTCGGCTCCTCTTGGACGTGGATGGTCCCTCGTCCTCTGAACACGACTCCCCCGTGTCGCTTGGGGACAGCAGCCTCTTTTTGGCCGGCCAGTGGCCTCCGGAGGACAGACGGTGGCCGTTACTGCTGGGCGTTTTCTCCCAGGATGCCAGGCCGTAAGAGGAGGACGAGGCCGCCTGGGTGGCGCTTCGCTCGGGTGGCGAGGATTCAAGTCCGACTTCCCACTCGGTGGCCTCCCCGGGTTCCTGCAGCTCTGTGTGGTGTGGGGGGGAGAAGGGACCCGGGGGGCTGGTGGGACTGGCCGGGTTGGGAGTCTCGTATGTGGACGTCTGACCTCCAGACGAGCCGTTAGCACAGCTCTCGTTAGCAGGGCTGCTTAGAGAGTAGCTGGGTGTTCGGGCCCCGTTAGACGGCTCGGTCCTGATTGAGTGGCCCTGGTCGCAGAGGTGCCCGTGTGGGTCACACATGGGGGGTGATTTAGGAGAAAGTGGGGCAAACACATCAGGAACGGGCTTATCGTGATTGTGCTGAGCTGGGCGTCGGGAGGGGGTGTGGCTTGGGGAGAGCGGTGGGGACCTGGGCGACAGCCCCCCCTCTGAGTCTCTGTGCTCCACCGGTGTGCAGGAGAATGCAGAGCCAGGCCCCCCGGGGCCCGTCGCTAATCCCATCCCCACACTTTGAGCTGGGGCTGGTCCACAGAGAACCCCTCCCTCCAGTGCCTCCATATCTGAGTCTCCCAGATGGGGGCGCTTATGAGTCAGCTGAGGCTCCTCTAGCCCCCTTTTCACACCCAGCCGGACAGGCCTCTGCTGGGCGTCAGTGTTGGATTCAGTGGAGGTAGAGAATCCCCCCAGCTGGGAGAAGATGGAGAGCTGGTAGACTTTTTGGAGCCGCATCTCCTCCTGGCCAAAGTGTCTATGTGCCCCTGGTCGGACACCAGGGTCCAGGCCCTGTGTCGGGGCTGTGGGCAGAGGCAGGTCCCCCTCCTGGGCCGGAAGCTCCAATGGAGCCTTCTTGTCGGCTAATTCCACGTGAATGTGCCGCATGGTTTCTGTGTTGGAGGACAAAAGTCTTGACTGGGTTCTATGCAGCAGGTCAAGAAGGTCCTCAGGAGGCAGAGCGAGATGTCCCTCAGTGTTAGGAGGTCCTATAGCTCCGGCTGTGATATTATCAAAGACATGTATGAAACTGGAAGCTGATCAGCACAGCACCTGAGAGGAACACAATCACCTTTTACTATTCAGGACTGACAGAAGAAAACACACTGAAGACAGTGGCTGAGATCAGCGTCTCACCTCTGTGCCTGTCCTTGTCTGATTCTGCCCCAGTGGACAAGCTGCATCTGGTGCAACATCTGGAAGTTGTGTCTGAAGAGGCCTCCTAAAGGAACCAGCTTATCTCCATGGCAGCTGCCGCAGAACAACACCAACATCCCAGGACATGTAGACAGGAAGCAGTCAGGACCCTGGAGGACGCAGGAGCGATGGAGGTGCGTGCTAAAGATACGACCTGAGAAGAGATTGAAAAAAAGTGTCAGTGACAACTGAAAAGTTACGAGAGGCTTATATGTGAAACAACATAATATATATATAGATATACTAAACTAAACTAAACTAAACTACACTAAACTAACCAGAGGAAGTGTCAGCAATACTGGAGGCTCTTGACAGGAAGTGTTTCCACACTAGAATTGGATGTAACTCTAGCGGGACTCTTGCTGTGATTGGCCAATGCTCAGACCAGACAACCTCAGTCACCTCGGCGTAGGGTGTCGCATGGCTATGACATCATGACAAATGTCATGATGTCATAGACATTACATAGCACCACTCAGAATGTCTGAACAGACACAGAGACATGAATAAAAGTCAGTATTCTCATTCCGTTCCGTTTACCAAACGAAAAGCCACGGTGTTTCTAAACTCGGCACTAAACTGTGTCAGGCCATGAGGAGTGGGCCCTTTTCAACCCACTTGGACCAGAACTTGGGGAATGTGGGGTGGGGGTGGGGCGGCTGTCAGAGTGAACAGTCGCCATGGCGACCAGCAGCCCAAGGATAACAGCGCCTTTGTGCTTGGTGACAAAGACTGAGAGAAAGAAGGAGTGAGAGAGAGAGAGAGAGAGGGTGGGGATGCTGGGGGTCGCGGGGGGCGACGGACATAGAGTCTCCTCCATAAAAATATCTGCACAAATGACTATATGTCTATAAGGTGTGCACAACCACACACCTGACAGAACAGGCAACACAATCTGATTGAAGTGTCCACACATTGAACACAAATCCTAAAACATAAGCCGTGACAGTTCACTTACACCAGACGTCAGCAGAGTCAGGAACGATCGTAGGCTTTCGTCGTTGTCAAGCTAACTTCTAACGAGGCTGTAGAGAAGTGGCGGTGATTGTTGAAATTGTCTCACGTGAAAATTGGACAAATAAAATTGGAGTGAACAAATGTTGCTGCTACACTACAGGTCGACGTTTGCCAAGAGAACATCCATAAAAGAATCTCAGTGACGAAGTGAGAGATGGTTCTTTCTCCATTCAAAGGCACAGCACATCACAGCGCCTGGTTACGTCACTTTGTTCTATTTCTTCTTGGTTTGTCATGATGAAACTGTGATGATGACGACGCGTGACGATATCTGTTACATACGCAGAGCTGACGACAAAGCCCCGCAGCCGAGCCAAAGTATGAGGAAGCATTAGAAGCCAGCGAGGGGAGGGTAATGACTGTGATAATTAGAGCGGCTGAAACGATGATGAATCATCAAATTACTATACAAAGGTGTAAAGATCAAAGTGAGCAGGTCACACGGGGTGTTACAATAATAACAACAATATGGTCCTCAACTTAAAGAGGAGTGAATGGATTATCTGTTAAGATCCTGACAGGAGGAGGGGTGGGGTGGGGTGGGGTGGGGGGTGGGGGGGTTGCATGTCCACAGCCAAACTGGAACCGTCCTCGTCAAACAGGAATATCTGATTTCTTTATTACCAAGTCAAATGACATGGGACTCAATCAACACAATACAAGGAGTCACGGCCTCCTGTTTGTTCCCTTGAGGGCAGGTAGCGCCCCCCACCCCCAGGCCAGGCCCGTGTGAGGACATGGGGAGTGGGGGTGTGTGGGGGGGGGGCACAGAGAGGAGTCGGCAGTGAGTATTTATAGTGATCGCCTGGGTATGAGGCTCAGTTAGGAAACCCCTCTTCATTTCTGACCTTATTCTGGAGTCAGCTGAGCAGGAGGCTGGCTCCACCCGGCAGCGGCGAGGGGTGGGGTGGGGTGGGGTGGGGTGCGGGGCCCACCGGCACACGTCAACAAAACAAACTGTATCTCATCGACGTCAAACGACTGTTAGATCACATCGATTCATCAACTCATCACCATTCAAACTGATCAAACGCATCTGGAACCGTCCTCGTCAAACAGGAATATCTGATTTCTTTATTACCAAGTCAAATGACATGGGACTCAATCAACACAATACAAGGAGTCACGGCCTCCTGTTTGTTCCCTTGAGGGCAGGTAGCGCCCCCCACCCCCAGGCCAGGCCCGTGTGAGGACATGGGGAGTGGGTGTGTGTGTGTGTGTGTGTGTGGTGGGGGGGGTACAGAGAGGAGTCGGCAGTGAGTATTTATAGTCATCGCCTGGGTATGAGGCTCAGTTAGGAAACCCCTCTTCATTTCTGACCTTATTCTGGAGTCAGCTGAGCAGGAGGCTGGCTCCACCCGGCAGCGGCGGGGGGTGGGGTGGGGTGGGGGGCCTACCGGCACACGCCAACAAAACAAACTGTATCTCATCGACGTCAAACGACTGTTAGATCACATCAATTCATCAACGCATCACCATTCAAACTGATCAAACGCATTTATCTGACAGACAGCGCTGAGGTGAACACATGAGGGTGTCGCACACCGCTGCTCGCAATGTGACGTCCTCACTGTCAGGAGAGGAGGAGCAGCAGGCCATCACTCAGTAAGACACACACCGACATGACAGACAGCAGAGATGGAAGACAGCTGACGAGATAACAGACAGGCAGACAGTGTCAGAGAGAGAGACAGAGAGACGGGGACACAGATACCTGATTGATTGATTGACTTGACTAGAAAAAAAGGATCATTATCCAGTAACAACAGAAGAATTAATAAAGATCATAAAAACTAAATAAACATATGTAACTTCACACTGCAACTATATTTAACATAAATACAATATATTATTGTAATTACAATAATAATAATAACTATTATTATTATAATTGTCTGAGACTAAAACCACTGACTTTGGATCATCACGTTTTATTTGTTCATATTTTGGTATTTATTCAGATTTCATATTTATTTGTTTAGATTTTAGTTAAGTTGAAAACAATATCAATTAATGATAGAAAGTCTTTTGGGATAAAACACGTGCTGCCAGTTTGTGAGGTTTAACTCTGGATTAAAATGAGAATGCACTAAATCATACTTAAAGAGACACTTCAATATAATAATAATTTTAAAAAATAATAATGATGATAAAAGTTTAAAAGGCTTAGTGTTGTTAATAAGACACAGTGGAGGTGAAACATGTGAAACACAGTAGAATATTTATCTGCTAAAGTGTGTGTCTGCTAAAACCCCCATTGTGTATCTGTATGACACAGACCTTTAGGTCAAGGAAGACTCATAGTAAGGTCAAAGGCCAACGGTCTTAGGTCATGTGACTTACAGCACCATCAGGAGGTGCAGAGGCATTTAATTTCATCATCATGAGAGAGGTTGTGTTACGAGTGGTGAGTGTGCACCCCCAACACCCACATGACACATGCATGTGTGGCCACACAAACACAGACACACAAAACCCATGATTCAAAACACCTGAACCTTCCCACTTCAACTATTGTCAAGACAAGTCAACACAACAAACAGTCACAGCAGCGTCTCACTTGCAACTGATGCAACCGCTGCATGATTCACATTTTTTCCCTGCACGTTCGACAACGACAGCTCCGCCTCTGACGACTGCCACTCACTATGTTTACCTTTCTCTCGTCTCAACTCGCTCTTCCTTTGTTTTAATATGAGGATCACCTACTACCTCTACCTCATACAGGTGTTTACTTTGAGTCAAACCGGTTTTCCTGGAGGAATCTGACCTGGTTTTATAGGTGAACTCTTTGGGTAAATCTTATCCTCAGATGAAACATGTTAACATTTTAATTAGTCCTCATTCAGTCCAGTGCAAAAACTAAACTGTGTGTGAGTGTTATGCTGCAGACTGTAACAGGAAGGTGTGACAGCACCAAGATGATGCTAACAGCTCCCTGGTGACCTCATCCGCGTTTAGCAGAACCCAACCGGCAGATGAACACTCACACACACCAATGTGCAAAAGCTCCAAACATAATGACGATGCAGAGCGCTGCTGCAAATTAACACCTGCTGATTAGACGACAGGAAATGTGAAACTGTGTGGGGGGGGGCAGGAGGGGGTGGAGGAACAGCTGACTGTAAGTCTGAGTGTGCTTGAAGAGACAGGAAGCAGCAGAGAGAGAGAGAGAGAGAGAGAGAGAGAGAGAGAGAGAAAACTCAGAGAGAAGCCACATGCAGGACTCAGGGGTCAGGGGGTCAGACGGCGAGGTCGGCGAGTCAGTGTCACAGCAGGCTGAACCGAGCGGGATCAGGTGACACAGTTGCTGAGAACGCTGTGTGGCCCCCTCCTGCCTCTGTACACACTCTGTCTGCCCCCCACCCTCATGTGGCCATTTTAGGAGACGCTGACTCAGCGACATGACACCAATCACCAGCACTGACAGGACAAACACACCTGTGACACTCACCCTCTCCACGTCACTGTCTCATTCTCCGCCTCTTCTTCCTTCCTCTATCTCGAGCTGCGGCTGGATGGATGGATGATTGGATGGTTGGTTGGTTGGGTGGTTGGATGTCTCTGTGTGTGTGTGTGTGATCTGAGATGATGTCTTTGTGTGTTTTATTTCCACCAGGTCGCGCTGCCTCTCCTCCTCCTCCTCACTCTCGTCGTGTCGACTCTCTTTGCTTCCTTCCTCCTGGTGTTGAGAAAGAAGACAGAGAAATGTCAAGTTGTTCTGCCTCCATCTGCTGCTGCCCCCCCCTCCCCCTCCCCCTCCGAGTCTTGTTTTCTTCCTGTCTACCTCTCTCCACCCTCTATCACACACAAACCACCCCCCCTCTCCTCCCTCCTGACCTGCCACCCCCCCCCCCCGTTCTCTCATTCATGCCCCTCAAAAATATCCTGAATACAAAAGCTGCTCGCCCCTCTCCTCCTCCCTCACCCCCACCCTCCACTCACTCGCCCCTCACTGTCCCACCCTCAACTGTCCCACCCTCTCTCTCTCTCTCTGCCTCCCTTGTGAGTCTGTGTGTGTGTGTGTGTGCTTCCTCTCAGCTGATAGAGCTAGGTGTGCTTAGCTTTGCTCAGCAGTGACAGCATACGGCCAGGGGGGAGAAACAGCGGTGGTGGTGGGGTGCCGTCAGCTGATTGGCAAAAAAAAAAAGGGGGGGGGGGGCTGGGGTCAGCTATTGTGACTCCGATCTTGATTGGATAGGGGGAGAAAGTTGGGAGTGGGGGGGGCGCTGTAACCCCGCCCACACGTCCCCGCTTGGCCTGTTCCACAGGACATAGCAGTACATTTCCCCAGTGTGCGTGTGTGTGTCAGTGTGTGTGTCAATGACGCCAGCAGGCATCTACGGTGTATATTGTGTAACCACTGTAACATGTGCGTGACAGGTGTAGTTGTGTTAAAGAACAACACTTAACAAGAGGAGTACATGCTGGAGAGAATAATCACACAAACATCTATGCACATTACTGACCCTCCTCCTACTCTATCACACACACACACTCACACACACAGACAGACACACACACAAAGGCCCTCAGTGTGTAGCATGAAATGTACACAGGCCCAGAAGCACAGGGCTTATCTGCTGCTGGAGAGCAGATAGAGAATGAAGTGCATGTGAGAAAGTTTATCAGCTGAGCACCAGGAGCGGACCTCAGCTGTGTGTGTGTGTGTGTGTGTGTGTGTGTGTGTGTGTGTGTGTGTGTGTGTGTCGCCATCTGTGAGCTAATAAGGAACAGCGTGTTGACGAGGCAAGAACTATTTTGAACAGAGTGGTGTGGTCAAAGCGCACACACGCACAGACACACACACACACACACTCATGCACTGTGGGTGGAAATATTACACAGGTTCAAGCAGTGCAAACAAAACACACAAGTTGTCAAGGACAATTTACAGTGATATTCAATACACAACTTCTGTCCAGCCTGTTTCTTGTGGACACATCTACACACTCGTGCTAAAGTCTTATCCAGGAAACCAGCCGGGGCTGCTCTGACAGATACCAACCTGACTGATGCTGCTCTGCATCTTTGTGTCTCACTCATTGTCACCATCTTCCCCTAAATCCTCATCTGGTTCCTCCTCTGGCCATCACCTCTTTACTTCCTGTTTCTGTTTCCAGAACCAGATGCTTCATGATGCAGGAGTTTTGTTTTTTCTATAGACAGCTCGTTAGACAGCAACGTCTATGTCACCAGACACAGTTCATTCTGTATCATGAAATCAATCATACAGTCTCGACCATGTTTACAGACAGAATGTGAAGCGATCACATACTAAATGCTGTAAACAGTGGCCTGTCCCGTTTATCGATTAAATATCGTTGCCAGTAAAATATTGTCGTACGTTTAAATATGTCAACCAACAATTCAACCCCCTCAAATATTCTATTTACTCATGAGAAATAATTACATTACATGGTAAAACTGGAGAAGACATGTTTAGTTTGTTTACGCGGTGATTATAAAAGTAGGTTCATTTCTATGGGTAGAAAACACTTCATCATCAGCTAATAGCTTCAGTCATGTCACACTTGTTCTGTGTGTGTGTGTGTGTGTGTGTGTGTGTGTGTGTGTGTGTGTGTGTGTGTGTGTGTGTGTGTGTGTGTGTGTGTGTGTGTGTGTGTGAATCAGTAAAAGTGAGCTGAGAGGAGGGTTGAAAAACACGACACGTCTTCAGCCACATACCTCCAAATATAGAGCTGTGGGGACGGAGAGGACAGAGGGGGTGGGGACAGAGGACGGCATAGAGGACATAGGAGGACAGGCTGACAGGGGGACGACTGGAGTCAGGTAAAGTTCCTGCTGCTGTTCACACCAGAGCTTGTTAAAAACCACTGTGACGACTTCAGCACTGTGTGGAGGAACTTTGAGGACACACAATCACACACACAATCACACACCTCCTCTGCGCCTTTAAGAGCCTGTGTTCATATCTGGAAATAAGGGGCGTGTCCTCGCTCTTAAGCCCCTCCCCCATTCAAGGGTGCTGTGAGTGCAGCTGAGGAGAAAGAAGCAACACACACACACACACACACACACACACACACTCACATTCCATCAGACAAATGCCTTGATGCAATCCTGATGTCGATGTGACAACGACTGGGTTTAAGTTGTCACGTGACACACAAAGACACTGCACCTTGTTTTTAGGGCCTCTCAGGGTGACACCAGCTGTGTGTGTCACTGTGTGTGTGTCAGTGTGTGTGTGTGTGTCGCTGGGTTTGACTCCACCAGCTCCTAAATCTCCCTGGGAAAATCGGTTGGTCACAGTTTTTTTTTTAATGAATAGTTTTAAATATCGAAAACAAGGTCTGATTCATTCCTCCCCCTCCTGGTGGGAGGGAGAGAACAAAGGGAGGAGAGGGGGAGGAGGTGGGAGAGTGGGAAAGGAACTTGTGTGTGTGTGTGTGTCTCTCTCGATGGGGGGGGGGGGGGGGGGGGGGGGGGGGCATGTGGATCCCTGTGTGTGTGTGAGTGTCTGTGTGTGTGCGCACAGGGAGATGTTGTGACAATGTGCCTCTCCAATCTGGATAAAGACAAAGAGCCTATAATCATTCAACTTTACTGCCCAGGAAAGAAATACATATGTGTGTATGTGTGAGTGCACTTTGGTCTTTTTTTTGCCATGTAAACAAACCAGAGCTCGATCTGTCAGACCAGCAAACCCATTATCAAAGTCATGAACTGGAGCTGGGTTGAAATTGCCTGTTTGTTCAGACACTGGACCACGCTAACATAAAACGTACCTGAAATAAGGTGGCTTTGTTGTTCAGTCACTTTACACTGATGTATCATCAAGTCCATGTGAGTTCAGAAACTGGCTTGTAGATAGTGGGGGGCGTCTCATTAAAGAGGCCAGGTATTTAACCCCCGGGGGTCAATATCAAGGCCACTGATGTCACTTGATGTGGCTGTTGTATTGACAGTCATCAGAGTCATCAGAGTCACATGGCGCCGAGTGTGAATGGGTCTGAAATGTCCTGCGGTGGAAAAGAAAAGAGTCGTCTCTTTGCTTTCCCTTCAAACAGAGGTCTTCTTGACAGTATGGCTGCTGTGCTGTGTTTTCTCAGGTGACCGTGACGTGGACGCTCGACGCCACCTGCGATGCGTGAATGAATGGAAACTGCAGCGGCACGGTGAGATGTTCTGAAGTTCTCACACTGTGTTTGTTTGGTGAAAATGTGACCCCTGTTTCCTCAGAGAGACTTTGTGTCATTCAGTCGTCATGATACATGACGAACAATTATTCTTATTTTTCCAGTCTGCATATGTCCCCTCTGATCCACCTCCACCTCTCCGCTGCTTTTTCTTTGGTCTTTCCAGCACTTCAGTCTCTGCTGCTGCGTGCGGGCGAGAGGAGGCCGAAATCACCTCGAGCCTGGTGAGTGCAATGAGAGAACGAGAGAGCAGAGAGCGAGGGCAAGAAATGGAGAGATGGGGAGGAGTGTGGCACCCTGAGTCGTGGTGACAGGCCAGGCCGGCTCAGAGGATGGAATGTTCCAGAGAAATATGCTGCCTATTCATGGAGGACAGGAAATAAAGCTCGCTCTCTCGCTCGCTTGCTCACTCACTCGCTCTCCACCCTTCCCTCTGAGTCCTCGCTTCTTCATCCTGAACTCACACACACACACACACACACACACACACACATCTCTTTCTCTCTGTAACATCACTGCGTTGTCTATGTGTGTTGTGTTGCCTTCATGGGGCTGGGGGATTGTGCACCACTCAGCCTGGTAGCAGATGAAAGCAGTCGACTCTGCCATCTGGCCACTGAGACAAAAGAAAATGGAGCTCACTTACAACTAATCAAGATGTAACGTCTCTGCTTAACCAGCCAACCTGACGACAAACTGACGACTAGGCAAAGTGGATGGAGGAGAACATTACAATAATAGCTACAACTCATGTACCGACATTTTTAAAAAAAACTGTTTGATCACCATCCAACAACAGAAAAAGTAAAGAAAAACACACACACGTATCTTAATCTCATTTACACTCACATACGCACATAATGGCTCATCCATTTTGGCTTTGGGATGTTACAGGGTGAAGTACCGAGAGAGAGAGAGGGGGCCAGGGTTAATCCAGAGATCAGTCCAACACAAACACACACACATGCACACAAACACACACACTTGCGGCCGTTAAACAGCAGTTAATGAAGTGAAAAGCTTTGGCACCGTGGTCGTAGCTGCTCTGTGTTTGAGCCTGTGGCCCCGGCCGCTTGTGCACAGGTGTTTTCTTTTAGCCGGGGTTTTCCCTCTACGTCTGCAACATATTACACGGCAATCCATCCAGAAACTGTTCCACTAAAACCCACAGAGGTCAGCCACCGGGCCCCAGCACATCCTCAGGCCACTCGGATAAACAGACGCAGATCTGTGGATGTTTGTACAGAATTTCCTACAAATCTGTTGTGTTGAGATGTTTCAGTGGATAAAGTGAAAGTACTGATCTGCTGAACTCGATAAAAGAAAGGGAATCACATCCATCCATCCATCCATCCATCCATCCATCCATCCATCCATGGCCCTGGAGCCACAAAAACACTTATTATTATTTAATCCGGGCATTAATAAGTGAAAGTGTCATGCGGGTGGGGGTGAGCTGGTGGGCATAGGGGGACAGTTCTTTCATTCTTTAGGTCCAAGTGACACATGATGGATGCAAACGTCCAGCCCCGTCATACATAGTCAGCCTGGGTAAGCTGGATCGATGGGGATAAAAGCGGCGCACGGAGATGCAGGGCTCCGATGACAGATGAAGGGAACGAGACAAACGGCAAAACAGTGGGGTCGTGATGCGCAGAGGGAGCAAGACAAGGACACGAGGGCGAGGGGCAGCGAGTGGACAGGTCTTAGCTTGATAAGCTCTGCGCTGACCTACATCATGCATTGAGATACATCTGCTTTCCAGCATCTACTCATTTGGACTAAATGCACAGCTCACAGCCCACGTGCACAGGATGTTTATTTTTAACTCTTCCTTTATCAAGAGCAAAAATTTGCATTTCAACCACTGCAACAACTGCTATCAGGTCAAACAAAACCCTGCAAGCACACTGTGCAGAAGTGTCAGGATGTAATGTCAAACCACGCTGATTTATTCAGCAGGCCGCGCTTCTGTCGCACTGCCGTCCTCCTCTCGGGATGAAGCAGAACGGGCTGCTGCTGTAGATGGAGCCGCTGGCACTCGCTAAATTAAGACGGACGACTAAAGAGGAAGGGAAAAAAACGTACAGGAAACCAGGCTTCTCCCTGATGCCTGGTTTCCTACTATTAATGAAACCTGACTGTTAGTGCAGGAAGTGAAAGCGGCAGTGCAGTCTGTCTTTAAGAGGTATATATCCTCAGATACCCAATAACGTGCATTAATGTTAGATATCACCATATAGTCAGCTATAGGCATCATCCAATTGGCGGATACGTCTGCAAACTTCTCCATGGATTTATTGTCACGTCGGCGAGGAAGCTAACGAGTTCGCTGTGTGTGTCAGCTGAGCTACAGTAACTGTAGCAGCCCAGTGTAGCTAATATCAGCTGGTGACATAAATAGGATATCCTCCATTGATCAGAGCGTCTCAGTTTTAGTTTGCCCCCCCCCCCCAAAAAAAACCAGTGTCTTCCACATAGATACGGCCCTGTAGCTCGTTTGATTATTTTATAATATCACGTCAATAGATGTTGCCCCTCGTCATCCCCTCGTTTTGAAACAGTCTCCAGACGCTCATTAAGTCCGGGCTTCTTTGGGTCCATTCTCTTCCACGGCCTATAAATAGGTCAGAGAGAACCACATCCAGCCAGTGCTAGGAGACACAGTCACAAACACACCGCCCCTGCAGGGGAGTGTAATCGGACTAACTAGTTCCTCTTACACACAGACTGTTAAGTCGACTAACTGACCTTTAATGGTAAGTCTGAAGTTTAGCGCATGTGTGTGTGTGTGTGTGTGTGTGTACGAGGGAGTGTGAAGGTGACAGACTGAGGGTCAAAGGGCAAAAGGGGCACTGGTCAAAGCTGCTATTTCAGGAAGTTGAGAGAGAGAGAGAGAGAGAGAGAGAGACATTGTTCCTGTATGTCTACCAGTCAGCACTGGTTCCAGGTGATGCCTTCAGGCTACGTATGCACAGTGACTTCAGAATGCTCTTACTGCTACATCTGTGGATAGTTTACTTCAATTTAACCCTTCATGGCTGCACATTTCTTTCCAAGGTGTAATTTAAATCCCATAAGGATGCAAACAATACACACACACACACACGCACACACACACACACACACATTCACACACACAATCAGACACACCAGAGGTCAATATAGGCCCAGAGCATTGTTGAGTACTGGCTCTAACCCACATAATCATCTGTAATCTCTGACATCATCCTGCAGCGACACCCACGCACACACACACACGCACACACACACACACACACACACGCACACACACACACACACACACACACACACAGTCACAAATGCATAACACAGAGAACAGCAACCATCAACTCAGCCAGAAAAAACTGCGGAAGGTCGAATCCATTAGGTCAAACGTACACAGAGTGTGTGCACAGAGGACGACAGCATGAATGATGTCCATTAATGTCACACACTATCAGCTGAGCTACACAGGAACACAGCTGTTCGACAGAGTCTGCGCCTAATTTATTCAGACAGAATCAGACGAGACGTGGATCTTAACTAGTACAAGTCTCAAGTTAGCGTCCTGTTCTCCATAATGGATTCAACCTCTAAATCTAGAGGCTTCATATATTAACATGAGAAAGCACAGGGATACTCAGGACCACATGCTAACGTAACCTAATGTACACAGCGCTCCTACAATTATTTCCCCATCATGCTATAAGAAGAAGAAGAAAACATCCCACACTTTTTCACCATTACCTCCTTTTTTTTTCCTAGCGTGAGAGGTTTTTAGCTGTGAGAGCGACTGTGCACAGGACAAGCCCAGACCCAGACCCACTGCTCAACAACATGCACCTCGCCTTCAGGGTTGGCTGGAGCAAAGATCTGCATGACGTCACACTCAGCTGAGGACAAAGCCCACTGGTTTCTCACAGAGTGGTGGTGGTGGTGGTGGTGGTGTGTGTGTGTGTGTGTGTGTGTGTGTGGTGGGGGGGTGGTGGCCGACCATCACACCAAGGCAAGAACGAGCAAAAGACAGAAAAAAACCCCACATGAACTTGGAGATAGATTTGCTGCTGCATATTTGTTTGTGTGAGTGTGTGTGTGTGTAAATCCATTAACATACATGTGACAGCTGGTGTATTGCCATACGCACGTGTGCTGTATGGATGGTGCAGAGTGAGTGGGACTGCATGCATGTGTGACTAATGTGTATGTCAATGCCGTCATGCCCCGGTCTTTCAGGACAATGGGAGGCGGTGCATTGCAGCTGAGCACAATAACACTGTCATCACTTGACACACTGTAATCTACATCACACACACACATATATATATATATACATATATATATATACTGTAAACGCTCTCACTGCACGCTGCAATGCTATTCCCAAGTGCAATCCGAGGGAACAATGCAGCCAGTGCAGCCAGCGCTATCATCCGTCCTCCTGTAAGCTTAAAGGTGATCACTCCACCCACTGAGCTACAGTCATAATCTCACAGATATGTGTGATACTAGTGCTGATTGATCCCTCCTCTTGGCACAGCCCATATATATATATATGTGTGTGTGTGTGTGTGTGTGTGTGTGTATGCACAATCCCAGGAGGGCATGAGGGTGCAGTGCAATCATAGGAAAAAAAAAAAAAAAAAGAAAATCAAATATTTACCCATGCATTGTGATGCCTGTGGCACTGGTGTCTATTCAGAGTCTCACCAACATGCACCAACACATTGATGAAGGGGAGAGAGAGGAGAGCAGACAAAGCAGGGGAACGCCCCCCTACACCCTGCAACACACTGGCAGCTCGTCAGCAGCCTTAACGCACACTCACAAAGAAAACAACACGCCACACTTTGACTTCTTTCACATTAGTCTAAAACCCAGAACCCACTTTTTATCTGTGAGTTCCCACGGTGCAGCAGGGCAGAGGTAGCTAAGCTAGCTAGCTCGCCAGATTTCAGAGCCCACTCACCTCACGTGTAGCACGGTGGCGTCAGGAGGGGGAACCCGGCCTGAGCTGACGGCCCCTTGTCGTCCTGCTCCTCGGCCTTCTTGTTGTCTCTCTGCCGTGTTGTGTTGTGTTGTGTTGTGTTGACCGCTGCTGCTGCGGTGTCAGAGCCTAACGCAGGGAGCTAACGTTCACCAGGCTAAGCTCGACACCGAGGTCAGAGGAAAAAGCCGTTCGAGAGCGTAGTTTGTGGATGTGAGGGGTGAAAATCATCGGGGGGGTTCCAGCCTCGTCCTGCCACATAGCTCTCTGGCTGCCTGTCTACGTCCCTTCCTCTCTCTGCCTCTGTTTTTTTTTTTTTTTTTTGGGCTCGCAGCTGTTTTCGTTGTTTCAGCCTTCGCCTTGAATTCCTCCTCTGTCCCTTTAAGCGACAAGCGTTTCCGGGGTTTGCCAGTTAACGCGAAAGGTGGGGGGCGGGGCTTCGCCTCCAGCTGAGCGCCTGTCATTTAAGCGATTGGCCGCTTCTGTTCCGCGCGGCCAATCGGCGCGCGCGGCACGGCCGCGTTGAACACATGCAGATTTATTCGAACGTCCCCGCTCCGTGATTGGCCCGCGGGTTAAGCCAAGAAACGCCCAGTACACGTGCTTTTTCGGCCCGCCCACTCTTTACTGTGAAGGAAGGCAGTTGTGCTATTCTTCAAATATTCAACTGAAAACTACAACAAACCACGTAACAGTGTACTAAACTACAACCTAACACTGCTCTGCAGCATTCACCTCAAATCAGGATCATGATGCAATGGTTTTACAATGTATTTTCTTCTGCCTGTACTGAAACACTTCTTGTTGTCAGGGTGCTAAGAATAGATCAGCTACACGTCGTATCCCCATATTGCTTTGCGGCTGCACTGTGCTCCACCCCCCCCCCCCCCCCCCCCCCCCGCGGCGGCCCTGCGCCCCCCCCCCCCCCCCCCAACCACACCCCCATCCACCCAGAGCCAACTGGGGCCTGCTTCCACTGTGCAGTGGAGAGAAAGACGCCCTGTGCACACCATGGTGGAGATTAAAGAAAAAGGCCTGATGGGAGATCAGGAAGTGGAATGTTGGATGCTGCATTATCGTGCCCCACTTGACAATGCAACTGCAGCATATTTCAAGTAATCTGCATCTTAGGCATGCAAATATTAAATTTGATTCAAATAGAAAAATCCAATCCCTGCCATCAGGGATTATTTTGTGTTCACAGTTAAAGCTCAAGATTTTTACTTTTCTGTCATGTCTGCGTTTAAGCCTGTCTCAGTATCTTACAACACATACAATGGTTTCAAAGGAGAAATTAAAGTGTGTCATTTGATGTGTTACTGATCAGTGCTGTTTATGAAAATCTTTATTAAATAGATGACATAAATTCCCTAATACACAGACAATCGTCCTTAAAGTGGATAATACATTTGATGTTTTATCATATTAATTAGCTGTTTGCTTCAACAGATCCCCTCATGTCATCATCATCTCTCTTCTCCAAACACACAGCAGGTGCCTTTGTTAGTTGGGTGTCTTGCGCCCCCTGCTGGTTACTGCAGACTTCTACACCTGGTGCAGAGCTATGGGCAAGAAAATGATTCCTTCTCCCTCAAGGGAATAATAGTCTTTGATTTGAGTCCTCTGAAGAATTCCACAGTACTACATGAAGGCAGTTTTAATGCTGTGGAGGGGTTGTGCCAAAAGTCATTTTCAAACACCAAATAATTAATTAGCCTATTAATATACAAGCTAATATGTTTAATGTGGACTTCTCTAGTTATGTTATTTTAGTGGCTGAGCACATATAACTCCTCAGAACATCATTATGAAACCTCTTCCACTTCTTGTAAACAAGTTACACAGTTCCAATCATGAATTTCCACAAAGCCTTCTCAGTTTTAAGTGCTGTCAGAATTTGTCTGTTGCCTGGGTATTTTTGGTTTCTTTGACCCATTTGTGTTGTGCTCCCGCTTCCTCTTCTGTCTGGTCTTCTGCCCTTCCTCTTGTCTGAATTGGTGCCTGTTGGAGGAAAAAAGAAAATTAGATATGTTTGCAGAGAGCAGTGAGTGTTACTGAATTATTAAACTAGAGATTATGTACTTTGCTAATATTTGGCTTAGGACAATAGGTGAACTGTTGTTTTGCTGACATCATATAATGTTGTAAGAGAATCCTGTATAAAAGTGTTGCAGTAGTTTTCTCTGGCAGCTGAGGCCTAACTTTTAGTGTATTTTTCATGTTCTCCTCCTCCAAGAGCTGCCTACATGACTCTCTAACTAGAATTAAATATCACATAAATAATGTGGTGTTCACAGTCCTTCTGTGTTTGTCTCAGCAGTAGCGATGATTTGTGCGATCGTACCTGGACTGCCACCGCCGGCCACTGTTCCACACTCGACCAAAGGAAGGAAGCCAGTTGGCGTCTGTCTGTGAGCTGTGATCAAAGTTGGCCCCCACTCTGTTTGGAGGAAGCTTCCTCAGCTTCTCTTGCTCCTCTGTCAGAAAAAGGCAGAGGAGGCCAATTTACTAATAGTCCAGTCATTGTTGTAATTTGACCATATCTGTGTTATTGAGATTTATGAAGACTGAAATGGTCACAGACTGATACATTGATTCTGTAAAACGGTTTGGGTGTGGGTCCTACTCTGTTTGAGAAACTCTTGGAGCGACGGGCCAATCTCTGGATGTGCTGTTGCAGCAGATGTCCCCTCGAGAGGGTCGTCCTGGAGCCAGGGAGGAAGAGCACCTACGAGACGGTGAGGATAAGTGCTCACACATGCTGTGCACTTTTTTATATTTAACTTAAACATCAATTCTTGTGTCACAGTACCTGTATGAACATTTCCACTGTTTGATGAATCCTGTTAACAGAGATCAAACGAGGTGGTTGTGTTTGAGTATTAAAAAAAAAATCAAAATAGCAGAAAATCTTTCTTTCAGTTGTGCTTCTACCTGATGACCTATGAAAGTCAGGCCTTGTCCCGCTGCAGTCCACGATGCATCAGCCATTGAGTCGACATAGTGGGAGCCCCGCTGCTGGTCTGACCCCTGAGACGTAAACTGAGAGCTGTTCCCCAGAAGACAAAGTAAAGTCATTTCATATAATAATACTGACAATAAAATGTAAAAAGGTTAAAATGTTACCTGACAGAATTCTCTGCAGACACGTCTGTGCCATTCCGACCATTGAGCAACTCCGGCTCTGCGTCATGCTGATATTGATTCAGGAAAAGCCAACAGTGGTTCACAGAGGAAGTCTGACCTCTAACCAGCGTTCAGTATCACAACCCCACACATTACTTTGCCAAAAGGTTAACATAAACCTCTTTATTCACCTCACCAGTCCTGTGTAATCTTTTTTTTTTTACCATAACCTGATGTGTAAATGTACTACCACTCAATTTAAGGTCTTACCAGCCATAATTAACAGGTTCTGTCTTACTTTGGCACAATCATTCAGCAGGAGAACGATAGTACCGTATTTCCCACCTTATATTCAACTCAAAATCATGACAAGTGACAATCAAGGCCACAGTGATGGATACTGCCACTGCGTCCTTGGAAAACAAACCTCTAAGAGAGACTGAAGGACCTCCTGACGATGCTTCTCCAGGGCCCTGATATCATCTGCTTGCTTTAGCCATGAAAGACAAACAGAAAAACAGAAGTGAGTCAAAGAAATTATTAACATACTACAGCTGTGGATGTTTTCTTAGTTGCCACGTGAAGGCTGATGTTATGTGGATTACAAAATACTGTACGTACCGTATATATTTTCATTACCTGTTTAATATATTCATCCTCCTTCTCAACAAATGATTCCAACACATTTTCCAGCTCAGCTTTAAATCTACAGAAAAACAAACAGTGAATCCATGATTCAAAGCTTTTACCAAACATTACCAAACGTTATCATACTGACTTTGAGCTGTTGGACGTACCTCTCAGTCTCCTCCTTTGTGATGATGACCTTGTCTCGCAGTTTGGGGTCTGCCTTGTTGTCCCACCAGAACTTGTGTGTGTTCTTCCTGTGCTCCTCACTTAAACCAAGTACAAACATGTGTTCGACTGAGGTGAATGATATATACATTTTATAATGCTACAGAGCAGAGGGGACAATAATGAGACTTACGTGGCCATGTGCTCTAACAAGCCTCCATACATCACAGTCATTTTACCATCCGTAACATTTCTTTCTGCTTCAAGCCCACAGCAGTAGCACCAGAACTTCTTCTTGTGCTGGGTGCAGTCAAACTTTTCCACTTGGGGCTTTCTGATTGTTCGACGAGCTTCCTTCACCTGGGAGACAACAGATAATACAAACACACAGGGATTTTATTTCATTTTGTAGTCATTTTGTAGTTTGTGGTCTTATTGTATTGTACTAGTGCACATAGATAATAGAGAGGTAGTGGTTGTGGGCAGGTTAAGTCTGAAGGAAATGGATGCAAGTCATTATATTGTGGTGACCATGGCAACATCCGTGATGTATGCTAGCTACACCATACTCAGGGTACATATTATGATATAGAAACAAGCATAGCATTGTACTGCTAAATATAAATTAAGGTATAAATAATGGTTGTTGATAACATTTACCCCCGAGCACGAGACACTAAGCCCAAAGCAAAACTAAAACAAACATGGTTGTTAAGATTCTGAGGCGCTGCTAGCATCGGGGCTAGCAGGTAAAGCTAAGCAAGAGGGAAATGAATCAGAGCACATTACACCGATAATGGCCGGGATCAGTAAGAAACTGCTGGCTGTGAAACACTTACTTTTTCTAAAAATTTGAGTAGAACCACTCTGAGTCTGCTTTGGTGACTTTTTCCGAAGATGTGTCCCTTCCCGGCGAATGTTGTCTGCCTGCATAGGGCACAGTAATATGCTCCCATCGGTACAGCGATGCAGAAAACCGAGAGTTTATCCGAGCTGAGTCCACACCGATCTTTAACCAGGCATCTGTTTTTTTCTATTTATTTACTACACTGAACGGAAACCGACGAGACAGCGCAGCGAACGACTGCAGGATGTAATTCCGTCTCGATATGTGTCCCCCTGGAAACAAACACACGTGGAACTGTTGTAAAACAGCTAATAGTCTATTGCGAAACAATTGTAAATAATAATAATAATTAGATGAGAATCTGTTTCTGCATGTTTTCTTTTGTTTTAATTTGAATTACTACTACTACTACTACTAATAATAATAATAATAATAATAATAATAACACTACTACTACTACTACTAATAATAATAATAAGAGTAATAATAATAGTTTTTACTATTATTATTATTTTAAAATGCTATATTTTTATACTTTGCTGCAAATGTTTATGCTGAGCCACAGTTAAAATGATTACATTTAAAGACAACATGCAGAAACAGCCTCCTCTCACCTTTCACCTTTGACCTCAGCATGGCGGCCTGTTTGAGTCCCCAACATGATTGTAACAAGTTGAGACAAGTTGCACTGAAATGGGATTAATCTGCCTGCAGATGGATCATATCGATTACGTGAGGACGCCTGGTTATTGATTGGTCACCTGCACCGATCAGCTGATTTGCTTCTCAAAGGTAAGAACCTGCTGCTTGTTTGTTGATGTGTTTATTTAAATTGTTGCTCGACGGGACAATGGGTTTGAGGCCATTTGTTTGTGGTGTCTGGCTTTGTTGTGTAAAGCGGTGCTTTCAGGGGAAGTGGGAGATTTAAGCTTTTGTTGTTTGTCGTGTGAATGACGATGCTGTCACACTGTTCGTGGTCAGTCTGGTCGACTTGTTGGGTTTTGTTGCTTTTATTATGATATTCTGCTTTCTTTCATTATTATTATTCACTCTATTGATCATGCTGTTTGTGCATTGAGCTGGACCTATGTGTGTATTCTTGCTTTAATGGCAATGCACTGATTGCATGACATTAAAATTACACTGCTTGGTTTTAAAATGTGCATGATGACAATATTTTGCAGTAAAACCTCATCATTTATTTGATTACACAAGCTCTCCTCATGCTTTGCTGCTGCTGACATTTTAATGTCCTCACATTGATGTGTCAGTACTGCATACTGATGAAGTATTTATGATATGAATAACGTCTATACGAGTGCGCGTAATGACTGACTTTGAGATTAAATTCTGGAGTGGCAGTGTATTCGGAGCCAATATTCAGGTGTCATTACTATATTGATGTCCACCATATTATCCCCAAATTATATATTTCAGTGAGTACTTAATTTATGTTTCTTTTCTTCACTCCTATTTTTGTGACAACTGTGATAATGAAGTATGTTGTCGTACTTGATTGCTGGGTGGTGGTACCTTCTGTATCTGCAGTTTCTTTAGAGCTAGAAAACTTCACATTGACGTCTAAATATAAGCAGACAGTTTATTTTAATGGTCCCTTGTGATGGAGCTAGACAGGAATGACACATTATATCCATACAGATGTTGTCTTTTAAGATTATGTTTGTCTTCATTCCTTCACATTATTATTATTATTACTATTATTATTATTATTATTATTATTATTATTATTATTATTATTATTATTATGACGATGATGCTGATGCTGATTATGATTATGACTATGGTTATGGCTATTATGATTATGATGATAATGATTATTATTATGATTATTATTATTATTATGCTTATTATTATTACAGTATTCCTGTAGATGTACAGTCACTCAGCAGGTTGGCTCGTCCAGTCGGTGCCGCTGTTGTCGTGCTGCTGTTTTGTTCCTCGGCAAATCAGGTTCATTTGTTTAGGTCAGGTATGGCAGAGAGTGAAAACACACACCCAGAGTTCTCCCTCTATATCACTCTCTCTCTCTATATCACTCTCTCCAACAAGGCGAGTGGGTCGAAAATGGACAGATGAAATGGGTCTTGTGTATTAAACCAAATCAAATAAGGGCGTAAAAGGATTTGTTGATGAAATCAAAGGCTCTCAGAGCACGTCTGTGAAATCCATCCTGGGTTTCAGAAGCCTTCCCTGGCGATTAGCGTTGGACGAAAACCACGCTCGATCTGGCCAGACACGCTCCTGTGCTCCGAGAAAGTGTCTCAGTCCCAAAGCCGGTGATTTAGAAACATTCATCTCACCACAGAGGCCGAATCAAAGGCCTGGGAAAAAAGGGAACAAATTAACAGAAAGGTATTTAGCTTTTCCGAGGGACCTAAGTTTGAAAACCGCGGTATTCATAAAACCACAGTGCGTAATTATGTTTTTATTGCTGTATAAACTGTAATGTTACCTTGTAATTTCATGGTTACAGACGTAGCAATTAGGAGACCCCAGTTTTGCTTTGGCTTTGTTTGTTTGCGTTTGTGTGGCAGAAGTTCTGCAAGTTTTTGGAAACGGAGCTCTTATTTTCACAGGATGTGGTCTTTTTTTTTTTTTTTAAATAAAAGTTACATTTCTGAATCACATGAGTGCGGAGCAGCAGCCGCTGTGTGCTGTGCACTGCAGTGATGGCGCACTCTGCTGACTCTGCACTTTCACTGTGCCAGTTCAACAGGTTCCACTCTGGTTTCCACTGTCAATGTTTGTCCTATTGTTTCTTCTCTGCTTGACCCTCCATCACAGTTTTATAAGACATTTCAACCACAGTGCAATGTGTTCAACGCCTGCTGCGTATGAATGGTTGTGTATTTTTTTTGCGTTGCAGTTAAGAAACATGATAGAGGATAGAAAAGACATTTTGCCAAACCACATAATAATCGTGTTTCTTTTCATGAACAGTGTTTTTGCACCATGATTTACATTTGCTGGATGCATGGATGAGAACATATCAGTCAGTTATGTTATGTTATGTTATGTTATGTTATGTTATGTTATGTTATGTTATGTTATGTTATGTTATGTTATGTTATGTTATGTTGCTATGGTTTCAGCTTGGCAGCCTGGACTCGGGCATAAACGGTGACTTTAAGTGGTGCTCTGTTGTAGCAGTATATTACAGCAAACGCAGTAAGATTATGTTGTTTTTTTTTAAAGAGAAATAATAGTGGATCTCTGAAGGGCCGTTAAACCTGGGTGTAGGTGGTGTAACAGCAGAGCGGGGAGCAGCAGGGAAACATATGCAGACAGTATACGACTGTCTATACGAGCTGTTAGATGCTGTTATATACTCGTGGGCGTGTGGAAAATAAACTTTGATTGTCTGACGGGCTACGTTTCAGATAATTATCACACCTGTTTCGACACATCGACGAATGTAATGATGCTTTATTGCAAAAGCAGTTTTAATGATCACATTTATGAGTCATGTACGTATAATACATGTTAAGTGTAGATGATAATTGTGTCATTAACTGAACAGTTTTTATCTCTAAATACGAGCAGAGTGAGAGAACCCCATAGGAAACAATGCATCATTTGTTGTGAAGTGTAAAAAAACATGATGCTTAAATTGGAATTTTAATAAACAAATGCATCACGACAACGAACAGGAGATAGAAAACACATCCACACAGGTTATAAATTATATCAATGATTATTTTACTTATATGACTATAAGAGTAAATACTGTGTTTTAACTTAATGCCTTTATCTGATAATGAAGTACCTGCCCATGACCATCGGGGGGCGCTTGTTCATCAGTTAATTGGCTTGTTTTTGCTTCACACAATTTAAAACCCTGTCTCTCTCTCTGTCTGCCGCTCAGACCCAATGAGAGGTGGCCAGATGTTCCTCAACAGCACAACCGATTAAACTGAGACCCAAATGAAACATTTACACCCACACTCTACTCGCCACACTGAGACAACACAACACAACACTGTGTTGTGTCTGTGTCCTCCTCACCCCGCTGCCTGTCGCACACAGCTGTGCAGAGGTGCAGAGGTGAAGCGCAGGGGTCGTCCATCTTCCTCAACTCACAACGGTGTTGGTTCACTGACACGAGTGACGCCACTTCAAAGAGGAACCCCGTCTCCAAATGAACTTGTTGCCTTCACTAACTCAGCTTCAGCCAGCTGTTTCAGCTGTGTGTGTGTGTGTGTGTGTGTGTGTGTTGTGCTTGACCATACCAGTGTTTCCATTTGAGTCAGTGTGGAAAGTCCACTGGTCTGAAGTGGTGATTATCACAGTTCACATCATCGTTTGCACGTTTATTATTGTATCAACCACTTTTAAACCAATGGGTCTGTTTTCTCATGAGAGTCCTTAAAAATCCTCCAGGTGACGTCTGCAAAGGGCCATTATGTGTGTGTGTGTGTGTGTGTGTGTGTGGAACATATGTTTAGCATATAATACTGCCTGGATCTAACTGTACTCAGACAGGAAGTAAGTCAGAACAGTAAAATCTAAAAATGTATAATAAAGTGTAGGGATGGGAGCACGTTCGTGTGTCTCCCAGTGAGTCACACCCACTGGAAAAAAAACTTTTCTTCAAGTAATATTTTAAAAAAAGAAGAAGAAAAAAAGAGGCTGCAGCCGGAGCCTTGTGATTGGCTGCTGGGAAGAGACGGTTTACTCCCATATGGGAATGATGGTGTACGTGGAGGTTATTGTTGATTGATTACTGAAGCTGAATCATCCTGATAAGAAACATTCCTATGTGGAAACAGAGAGTGTTGAGTCCGAGTGTCGTAACATTCCAGTAACAGCCACGGCCTTCCAGCATCCTCCTGGCAGCGTTCCTTATTTTTGGACTTTGATCCACATACTGTGCCATCAGTCTTTCACCCAGCCGCTCTCACCTCACCTCACCTCACCCCCGTCCCTCGTCTCTCTCCCTCTGTCCCATCTCTCGTGTTGGTTGTCTTTCCGTGTCAGAGACTAAGCAAACACAGTCGTGTGTGAGCGGCCTCATAACTCCGCGTTCCTGAGAGACCGGCAGCTCTCAGGCCGGCGCAGCTGCGTCTTCATTTGTCCGTCATGTTCGGCATTCCCCGGATATCTCCAGGAGGCTCCTGGGCTTTTTCTGTGTTCTGCTTTTGACCTTTTGACCTGCGAGAGGCCGCGAGGAGGGGGAAGCAGAGTGGGACGTGAGGTAGATAGACACATCACAGGAGGACATTTTTAGGAGACGTTCAGTCTGTTATATTCAGCCTGGAAGATCGGATTATTCCCAACACAGTATGTGTCCGGACATAAACATGTGGACGACGACAACACAAACACACGCTAAATCCTACATATCCCGATCAGCCGCCATATTCATTTCCATTCATTCGTTTTTCAATATTCAGTTTTGCGGAAATAAAGTTTAATATCTTGATATTCACACACTTCTCTATTCACCCCCCCCCCCCCCCCCCCCCCCCCCCCCCCCCCCCCCCCTTTTTTTTTTTTGTGTTGGTTGTCTTTCCGTGTCAGAGACTAAGCAAACACAGTCGTGTGTGAGCGGCCTCATAACTCCGCGTTCCTGAGAGACCGGCAGCTCTCAGGCCGGCGCAGCTGCGTCTTCATTTGTCCGTCATGTTCGGCATTCCCCGGATATCTCCAGGAGGCTCCTGGGCTTTTTCTGTGTTCTGCTTTTGACCTTTTGACCTGCGAGAGGCCGCGAGGAGGGGGAAGCAGAGTGGGACGTGAGGTAGATAGACTCATCACAGGAGGACATTTTTAGGAGACGTTCAGTCTATTATATTCAGCCTGGAAGATCGGATTATTCCCAACACGGTATGTGTCCGGACATAAACATGTGGACGACGACAACACAAACATACGCTAAATCCTACGTATCCCGATCAGCCTCCATATTAATTTCCATTCATTAGTTTTTCAATATTAAGTTTTGCGGAAATAAAGTTTAATATCTTGATATTCACACACTTCTCTATTCTACTCCCCCCGCTCGCTCTCTCTCTCTCTCTCTCTCTCTCTGTCTTTATCACTTTATCTATCACATTTGTTTCTTGGTGCATCTGGTGAACATAAGCTGTGGAAAGACAACAGACGAGTAATGGGAGAAGTGTGTGTGTGTGTGTGTGTGTGTGTGTGGGGGGGTGTGTATGTGTGTGGGGGTGTGTGTGTGTGTGCACATACCCACAGACGACTGCACGTCTTCGTCAGCTAAATCCACCCTTGAGTGTTTTCATATGAACTTTTGCTCCTGCTGAAATCGAGCCGACGCACAAACACAAACACAACCACTGACGCGGTCGCACAAATCTCCCACTGTGCATTGCTAACTTGTATCACTGTCACAAAAATACTTCACCTGCCCAGGCGTTGTCTCCGGTCGATGAGTTGGTGGACTTTGTTGCATCCGTTGTTGTTGTTGTTGTTGTTGTTGTTGTTGTTGTTGTTGTTGTATAATCAGTCAAAGTCTGCAGCGACTTAAATATCGAGTACACAGACACACAAATATATGGATACACACATGTATCCACTCTTCTCCTGCTTATTTGTGTCATACAAAGAACCACTTTTCTGTTAGACGCGAGGATGTTCAGCTTCACCACTTCAGTGCACGTATCAGTGGTAAACACAAAACCTCAAGTACCATCATACCCACAGCGGCTTTGTCAAGATGAGGCAGCAGATTACACAACAGGCTGTTACAGGTACGAATGGCGGGGCCTCCTGTGAGACGGCTGAATCTCGCTGTGACGTGACGACTCCGCGCTTTTCTCTGCACTGTGACACATCACGGGAGGGAATTCGCTTTACAACAGAAACAAAACGACCCCTGGTTTTAAGATTTTCATTGTGTGTCTGTGCTACACAACTGTGAGTGGTCTATCAGGGGCAGACAGAGATGAGACACATATTTAGTGTGAGGTTGCGTAACACGTTGTCCACTTACGAACATTGCATATGAACCCTTCTGGGTCACATGAATGTTGTGTTTGTGTTTCGGAGCAGTCAGGTGTTGTGTATGTGGCAGTGACTGTGGCATTAGCTGCACTAAGAGGAAATTGATGACCTGGTGGTTTAATTGGCTAAGAAATAGCATCTGTCAGCAAAACGCCGTCAGCAGTCTGACACCTGTGAAACACACCTCGTCCACTGGCGGCCTCAGGTTGTCTGAGGTTTCCCGCTTCCCGTACCTCTCACTGGCACCTCGCAGGCCGCAAACACACCAACTGACTGTGGAAGCGACAAATTGCGAGGTTTTGGCAGCGAGCTGGTGGTAAAACGTGGCTGTTTACACGGGAGGATCCCACAGAACCACAGATATGTCTCAGGCAGCCAATACGAGAGGGGGTGGGGGTGTGGGGTGGGGGGTTGGGGAGGGGATGGGGGGGCGAGTGAAGAGAGAGGTGCATGAGGAAACGGAAACGCAGCCAAGATATTAAAACACAACGCAGACATCGTTGACAGGTCAAACCCACAATCACAAACTGACACGTCCACCCGTGTTTCCCTACAAATACTTTATGTTTATACAAATTTAGCAACTCTTTTGTTATGGTTCACACACACACACACACACACACACATATATATATATATACAAAATGAATTTGACGTACGTGGTGTTGAATGTAACCGAGAGCATTTGATGGACTTTCGGGAATCTTGGTTCCGACAGGCGCGTTCCACTGAGGATTCGCTATAAAAACGAGGAAAATCCCCACAGTTTCCTCTGAGCACCATCAACGCCTCCAAATTTTAATTCGTCCAATACTTTTGGTTTATGCCTTTTAAAAAAAAAAAGAAGAAAAAGACTAATGACTCTTTCACCAGCCGCAGCTGTACTTTCTGTTTTGGCAGACGTTCGCATGCCAGCGTCCCTCCTCTATGAGACACATTCACTTTCTATGGTTTTCACATCAGGTCTGTGCAGCGCGGCTCAGGTTTCCTGCTCCAAGACAAAACTTTTAAGATGCTCTGACAGAAAGGTCAGGGAGAGAGGAGAAACTCTATCCTGCACTTGTCATTGTAACTGGGGAATATTATATGATTTAGAGGGTGGAGAGCACAGGGCTATGGAAACACTGAGCTCAGTGGCGGGACACACAAAGGACGCCTGTTCCTCCACAATGGAAACTTTGTTGGCGTTTTCCTTTAGTGCCTTGGAGACAACTAAAGAATAAACAACAGTTTGCTGTCCCCTGTCTCTGACGTGGTTGTATATCACGCCGCGCCTCCAAAACGGAGATCGGGTGGATCCGAAGTCATCCGAGGCAGATCTCTAAAGCTCGACGGGCTTTATTGAATTTATTCGGCCAAAGGCCGTCGAGCTTCACGTTGCAGTTTAAGAGGGAACGCTGCAAAAACAGTTCAGACTGACGATGTCTCTGTGACTCAGATCTGTTTAGTAGTGGACTTTTTGTGTCCCCGCACATTTTACACAAAAGTAAACACATCTCGATGACTGTTTTCGCCATTTAGCCCATAAAACACTGTTGAATTTCCCAAAGCCTGATATCCGATCGGTCCAGAACCCAGAGATACATAGTTTACTATCACGTAGGACCAAAGGCAGCAGATAATAGTCATGTTTATAGATTCATTTTCTCACAGTGGACAGAGGACGCTCTTATTTTCTTTATTTTTTCTTTAAAAACACATTTGTTTTTTGGCCCTGTCCCGTCTCGGGTTGCGTGTGTTGCAGTAACAGAGCGCTGACTAGACGCGTATCTGTGTGCAGATGGAAATTTGCCATTGCCTTCCAGGCATTCTGGCAGAAAGGCAGCATAACTAAGTAGATTTACCGCCAAGTCGTATTTTCTTTTTTTTTTCTTTCTTTTTTTTTTACAATTCTATTTTGTAAAAAAGGGCAGTTGCGGTGGTTGGGGCGTCTGATTAGATGCCTCCTGGGCACCTTCAATAGGAGGTTTTTCTTAAGCTCACCCTGGGATCGAGGCCCATGAGACCCTGTGGACCCAGAATTCACTGGAGAGAGTTCCATTTTAGTGCGGGAATATGTCCAGATCCTCTGGAGGAGCTTAATGCTGGGTTTAAAAGTTCTGGTGTTTATTAAAGTACTGATTATCCCTAAGGCCAGAGGCAAATGAAGAGCATTTCTACATACTCACCACACTTTAAACAGCTGGACACGCCAAACCCGAGTCAGTGAAGGCAGCACGCTCATTTGACGACAGGGGTTTTCTTTGAAGAAGTGTCAGTGAGCAAACAACAAGTGGGCCGAGGGGGATTTATGACGTCTGAGGTTCACCTCTGTTTTCCTGCAGCTGCTTCGTCCTCTGCTGGTGGTGACACCGCTGCAGGAGAACCAGGAAGAGCCGTCAATCATCCACCAAATGGTCAGCAACACCCAATGCTAGGTAGTAGGTGACTTCACTGCAGTTACGTAAGAACAAAACAAGCCACCAGGAATTTCTGTTTCTGCTCACACACACAATAATCCCTTCATTATTCATCTTCTCCAACTTGACTTCCGGTCACTACAGGAAGACAAGAAGGATAAACTGTCTTCTCCAAGCCCGGAACACTTGTTCTCATGACTGCATGTATCCACCGCCATTAAAGTCTCAGATGTATTTATACTTCACTTTTTGCTTCATTTGTTAGCACAGGGTAAGATCTCTTATCTGAGAGGATTATAATTGAACCGTTTATTTTTCCAGCCGTTATGAGCCGATTCCAGACAAGGCCAATGTTCCTGTATTTAATTTCCTGTAAGCAATCAAGTTAAGTCTTTGTTTTTTTGCACAAAGATAAAAACATTCTAATAACACTAGATGTTTTCAAATTCATTTTTCCGATGTAATGGAACATCGCTCACTCTTTGTTGCCTGTAAACAACATCCAGTATTGAATTTCAAAACAATTTGCACCTAATGGTTTCTTGCATTGTCAGTTGACTAGTGTGAAATGATGAATGTATGTTATGATGCCATATATTTCCCCTGATAGAGTTGTTTGACTTGGAGAGAGAGAGAACAGGCCCACATTCAAAGGACTGGTCGTGGGTTTGATCAATTAGCTGCCATCTTGATTAGCCAACGATCTGCCCCTGCAATCAGCAGCAATTAGCCCGGCCTGAAATAAGATCACCCTCTTAACCCTCCAGTGTGCATTTTTGTCCAACTTATCAGTCTGGTCCCAGCACCGATGGCAGAGACTCGTTCGGGTTCCTGTGATTATACCTTTGGCGTCATCTGAGCCGCTATCTCCTCTCCTGTGTAGTGAGGCCAAAAATGTGCAGGCACTGAGGGGGGACTAATGGGGGCAAATTGTGAATGGCCCAGATAGCTGCAGAATAAATTTGGTCCGAGCTGACAGTTTATCCAGGCATCCGACAATTACCGGCTCCTACAGAAATAAAAGGCAACGTTTGGAACGTTGATTCAGATCTTAACAGTAGAGCGGAAATGTCAAAACACATTCCCACACACAAACACACACACACACACACAAACGGGGCCATGTGGCAGCCATCTTACCTGGGTCTTATTCAAGACCTGCTGTTTAGATGCTGCGTCTCGGTTCCCGTGTTCGCGTGTTGCTTGACTGCAGAAGCACATTCGCACAAAATGCTATTTCCATTCACAAAAAAAGGTTTATTTAGTCAAGCGAGCAGTGCAAACGGCAGATATTTTGGCGAGCTACGCTCACAGTCACATGTTGCGATTGTCATTTCCTGTGACGGCCATGTTTGATTTGGTTCAACGCAGCCTTGTCGGAATTCGCGCTCTATGCCAGGATCCAGTTTGAGACAACGTTCTATCACATACTTGCACCCGTTTTATGTGGACATTTTGCGTTTGATAATTTGGATCCTTCGTCCTGTAGCTCTGACTGATGCTGATGCCGAGGCTGCAGAGTTTCTGACATCTCATGACTTAGCAGGCCTACAGCTGGATGTACTTTGCACATTCTAAAGCCCATACATTGTTTTTGTACCTTCCAGGCAGCTGGTAGCTTCAGTTCATGTCACCACAGAATCCAGAATCCACTTGCAGAGACTTGAAATTTGCTTGAAACCCATAAAACATCCACTTGGACAGCTTTTCATGTGCCTTGACTCCAGGCAGAGACTGTACGTGCTGTTCCTGGTGCATTTAAAGGGTTGTTGCGTGGAGAGTATTTAACTTGTGTAAAAACCTTGAGTGTAGTTTGGGTTGGAAAACCTCCACACCAGTTTGGTGTTGCCTAACAACAGCTTTTTAGTCAGTTAGCGCTTTTATTGGGGGGCGAAATGAACATCTTGTTGAGTTCAACATCAATTCATCCTCTTACAGTACTTTAGATTAATGTGTTCAGACGCACACTTATATAAATATAGGGTACGAAGCACATGTGGTTGAACGCTTCAGTCCCTTACAACTTCCCATAGCCCTCATTAGTTTGATCTACTGGCAAGTGATGAGAGATTCTAATGTGTTCAGTTCTTAGAAAAGAAAACAAATAGAATGAATGAGGAACACATGGCTTAGTGCATAATACAGAATCGATTCCCAAACATCTGCTGCAAATAAGCCCGAGAGACGGGGGGAGAGAAATAATAATATTGCATGAAACGCAAATATAGACGTGACCACAGCTTGATCAAAGCTTCGCCCTTTTTCAGCAACATTATAATACAGTCGAGTCTTCAACAGCGATCCGCATAGGATGGAAAATGCATTACTTCATAATAATGAGCTTATTACAGACATGTTTTATTGCACGGAGGCGGGAGCGGTCGTACATGTGCAGAGGAATGATGCAAAATCAGGATGGTGTTTTGCATTTTTGCAAAAGCAGCAGAGATTGTAATTAATGCGGAAGATAAACTGACGCGACTTGTTCCTGCAGGTATGGCAGCAGGTGCAGTCATAAGTCATAGCCATTGAACCCATCCAGTTATATAAGGCCAGGATATAACACACAGGGAGCGGAGTCGCTGTTGAATCAGCCACGTGTCTTTTCGCACATCAGTGGGAAGAAAAGCTTTTGGTGTCGGGCCAAATAATCCTGGGAGCCAAACGCAAGTAATGAAATTCATGGGTGATTTGACTCCGATGAGCGTGAGCGTGCCGATCCATTGCAAAAACTGATTTTCATGGATGAACAATGGAAGTGAGAGAGATAATCCCCTCCCAAAGTGATCCCTCTATCCGCAGCCAGAGCTCTTCATATCCTGGTAAACGGGCCCCGAAGCGAAATGAGCCCAAAGATAGAACGACAGATTTACTGCACCCCAGATGCGCCTGATTTACGACCATTGTTTAATCTCCAGATTCCAACCACATGAAGGTCTTATATTTAGAGCCTTAATTTATAGAGCTCAGAGAATGCAGGCTTAATGTTTTCTCTCTCTGTAGAAGATGAGCCAGCGCTGTGACGAGGGCACATAAACAGATGCTTGGATTAACATCGATCTTATGAACAGATGTGGAAAAAGGTTATCGCTGAAACAAGCTACGCTATTTTTTTTTCTCAAATACAAAACTGCATTTTTACTGAACTACAGCTTCACACGATTCATTAGAAAATATGCCTTTTATTTAACGGGAGTAGAAATTTAGGTCTTGATTTTTGGAGCTGGTAGGAGGCATCAGTGTCACACAAGTTATTTCACTTTATAATTTGTCTCCAGTTTTCTTATTCCCACCCCTTTGGCATCGTAGCCAAGTCCTCATTACCAGTTGACGAGGCTGAGCCGGGAGCTGAGAGCCGGGAGCCTCGGGCGGCTCGTTTTTCCCAGCGTGCTGGTTTTCCTGTGTTGTGGTGGGAGGGCCGGCGGAGGAGACACGGGCAAATGTTGCTGTTTATTTCTATTCTGTCATGTGTGTGAATCTGATTACAGGTCGCTAAGTCAATATTTAGCTTCTGCGGACGGCAGCGTCGTCGGCCAGTTTATTTCCTTCTGGGGCCCCGTCACATCTGCTGCCAGTGACGCGTGGTAGCTGCTACCAGGTAGGAACCCAAACAGTGAGTCTGCACTTTGGGGTTCAGCGATGAGGAGTTGAAGCGTTGCGTGCTGGAGAGCGTGATTTACAGCTCGGAGTCAGACGGGTTCGAGGATGGCGGTGCAGGGAGCGGTTTGAGGGACGCCCTAATGCATCTGATGAGGGGTCAGGGGAGTTCGCGGCAAAACACTAATCCCTCACATCACCCTCAGTCATATTTGAAAGAAAAACAAACAGCGAGTAGCTAAAAGGAAAAAAACAAAACAAACACAAACACACACACACTTAACATTGCACACGTCCTGTTTTGTAGAGTGTAGACATTGTAGAAAGTGTGATGATAATTTCATTTCATGCATTTTTTCATTTGATTCCTGAGAGTCATTTCCATTACCAGCCAAGAAGAACACTTAGTGGAGGCTTCTTTTCATCTGCGCCTGCGGGCAGAAGGATTTGATATTTATTAAAAATAGGGAGCACTTTATTTCTTCCAGTCGTGACTTCATGACTTCAGGTTCTTCCAGCGAGGCGGACCACACACAGTCAGTGGATCTGAAACACCTCCTCTGCCTGTTTGTCTGACCTACGATTGAAATGTGAGGGTTCACAGATTCCTCAACATTCTCTGCCAAAGATGTGCAAGTCAGAACTTCATTAGACTTGGAGGAGTTTCTCTGCTGACTGTTACTTGAACTACGTTGGCAGTAGTATATTACGTGTGGACTGATTTGAAACTATTTACACTGTAGTACTGTAGATTAGCATTTGCATTTACTGGTTTTGCAGCTGTGCCCTAATCCTTGTTCAAAACACTGAGAACAAAATGTCTGAGCACGACCTTGGAGTCCTGCCATGAGAGACCCATATACTTTTAGGTAGAGGACATAGATTATACATACTCTGCAAAAAAAAGAACAAGGCCCCCAAACTCCAGCACCCCTCCACCCCTTAAAATTCACTTTCGTCTGCAAAACATCTGGAATTCATTGCGAGGAGGAGGTTTTGGGTAAATGAACTCTGACAAGAGTCTGTAGACTTGGGTACAGCCCCCTGCTTTGCCCCCCCCTCAAGTGGTCCCACCCTGAAAACAAAAAACACTTTGTCGTGATGACAGTGGAAGCAGTTTCAGGATTAATATCTTTTTTTATGGCGCTGGATGTCAACAAAATCCAAACTGCGAATTTGTCCAAATGTCTCCTTTTGAAGACGACAACGTTTTGTGTTGAGTGAAGTTAAGACAGACGTCGTCATGATGACGTTTCCTCCATTTGTCCCACATAAATGTCCACTCGTATGTAATGACCTCATAAAGAGGCGCCGGTGGTGTGAGAATCTGTTACAGTAACTCAGGATTTTATGACATGACTTTTTGTAAACCTCAAAGAGACCTGTTGCATTTCTCCAGTAATGAGTTCGTCAGAGTGAGCGCAGACGTTAATGATCTAATGAGCCCAGACTAAAGATTAAATTGACTCTGCTCAGGAGTGGAGAGAGGAGTTTGTCCTCCAGTAGGTGTTGGTCTTCCTGTTCACACAGCAGTTTGAACTGGCGTGCAAATGAAACACTTGGCGGTGTTGCGATATGAGTGACCTTTCACATGTGTCTCTTTTCTCACTCGCACCACATGTTCGTTGGTTTTTTCCCGACCGCAGAAAAAACGAAGAAGTGTGAATCGAGACGTTTCCTGGAGGCGCTGCTGAGGTGTCCCGCTATTTTTTTTTTTAGTACTATCGTCTTTATTCATCGCTGCTCTATGGTTCCACTTTTTGTGATTTACTATTAAAAAATGAAAGGATTATGAGCCTACAAGTCCCTGTGGAAAGAAATATGCATGTAGCAGTGCCTGGAGCAAATAGTTTCAGAGTAATACATGGGTAGAGGCTTCATGGTGGCCTCTTTATGAACAGAATTACATCTGTGTTTTGTTGGTCTGAGTCATTAATTATATCCCTCTGGAGTTGTCTACCCTGTGTTTTTGTAACTGAAACGCTGCATACAATACACAGCCTTTGCTTTTATCTTCAGGCCTTTGTTACATTTGTCTTGAAGGCTAATTAGTTGTTATCTCATGTTGGACGCAGGTGTAAAACATGGACACTTGAGACTTGAGATCAGTCAATTTCTGTATGAAAATAAGAGAATTAATGTCATTTTTGCTATTTTACAGCCACAATTATCCAAGAGTAGGTTACGTTTGTTTTAAACGTGGCCACTTGGGGGCAGCAGAAAGAAAAATGCGATCCCATCTTTGCACATCTTTGACGACATTCGTTTCTTCAAGTCTATAAAAAAACGTGAACAATTTCAAGTTTATGTTCATTACCAGTTATTGATAAATATAAGTCCAGTTTTTCTGATGGAAGAATTTGGACGGCAACAGTTGCTCAATGCTAACTCGTTATTGCAGGTTTTTTGTTAACTCATTCAACTTTTCAGTTGTAGCATGGTAGCAATAGCGTTAGCTGCCATCAGGAGGAGCGATTCTGGCTGTTTGGGGTTTAGGCTGTGGTTGGAATTGGGGGTTTCAGGGTGTATTTGTGCTAGTTAAGGTTATAAGTCAATATACTAATTAATACAATATGTATATTTAATGTCTTCACCACTATAGAAAGACAAGTGCATGAGTGCACGCAGAAAAAAAATTGTGTAAGAATCCACTGCTCATATATACAAATAACAGCTGATGTCGTGTATTAGTGTTAAAAGTACAATCACCTTTACTTAGTTTTTGAAAAAACGTAAATTAGCAGCTTTGGTTGTAAGTGATCCCAGCTGTTTTATTTTGTCGCGTTTTTCCCGGCCTCCTAAAACTTGATATCACACAGAAGCGAGGATGACTGTGCCAGCGCAGGCCACCGAGCCCCAGCTTTAGTAACCTCAAGTACGCTGCGCTTCATATGGATGTGGTTCATTGGATTTGTGATGGAAAAAGTGCACCCTGACTCAGGAACCAAAACTCTGATTTGGATTTTGATGCCAAAATCTGTGCGGTGCTGTCACTTTGAGTCCATTTATGACACGCAGGAAGTGAAGGTTTAGTGAGTACGAGGAATGCTTCGTCAGCAGAGTTTAACAGGTGATGCCCTCAAGGCCAAAAATCCAGGATGCTAAAATCCAAACAAGTTGCCAAAGTTCCTGCTCCCATCGGGTCATCGGGTCTTTCTCTTCTCGTCTGTTTCATTAGTAGACGGCAGCAGTTTTAGGACGTTCTTGAACTTTTTATCCTCCAAGAATTGACAGAGACAGCCGCTGCAGGCTGAAGAAACATCTTGCCCTCCATTTTCAGTGGTTTTAAAGTTGGGTTTGTGCGGTCGTAACGTTTAAACACCTTTTTCTGTGTTTTTCTTCAAAAAAAAAAAAACCCCAAACAGCTGCCGCATGAAATGATGGAGTGTTTGAGCGCTGGTCGTGTTCAGTAGCTGGGAGGGTGGAGCTCTCTGGATTATCATCTAAGCCCTCGAACAACGCCGATCGCTGTGTAAACAAACTTACACAAACGTTTTTTTTTTCGCGCTCGTTATGTCTATGTGCTTCACTCTTTTGGCCAGGATACCAAAAATAAACAGCTCAGCGAAGGCTCTCGCTCCGCTAAGGATTTGTGATTTATCTGTCCATAAACTTTTGGCCCCACTCAGAAGTAGTAAACAAGGAGCAATTTTAGTTTGGTTGTCAGCCAAGGCAAATGGTTATATTATGATAACAGGCCCATTTCCTGTAGTTAACATTTTTGTTTAACATTAGGCCCTATTCTCAGCCTGCAACTGGCTGTGGAGCTGTGGCCCACTTTCGACACTCTTAACCTCTGCCTCCGTCGTCCGACCAGATGTGGGTTCCCTTAAGCAAATTATTAGCGGTTCCTAGTACACACAGGTTCCCTACTAAGTGTTTCCAGCTCAGATTTGGCAGGACACAGAGGAGACATTCCAACGGAGCAACATCATATTTTCCCCTCAGCATAAACCATAGCAACTAATTATTTATTGTAAAAGAGAAAAGGGTTGAAATTCATTATGTCATTTGGTATTTTCTGGATTTAAATTTCCAAAAAAAAAACAACGTATCTTTCACAATTATAATTTTCCAAAGAAAAGTCTTTGAATGTGTGTGTAAAAAAAAAAGAAAAAAAAAGAGGACTAACACTGGCTCATGATTAGTTACGCTTGTGTTTGCTTTTGTGCAATAAAATACCACACAAGAGAAATTTACTTTGGTGACACTCACCCACCCAAAGTCTCTCCGCACTAAATCAACTCCAGAGCCCCAACATGGCAGTGCACCCAGAGCTGAAGCTGCTGTGATCACTCAGCCAGCTGAAGTATCCCAGAGATATTTCCTCTATATTTCTATTCTTTTCCAGCACATTTTTTTTTGTATGCTACATTCTCCTTGGCGTATCCACAGTCATCCTGCAGTGTGTTTCATATCTTTCTCATATTACCCCTCTGATATAGATGATAATGTGTAAAAGGTTATGAACTGTAGTATTTAGCTGCTTTGTTGTAAAAACCCAAGGAGAAAGTGCTTTATTGTATCAACCTGTTCTCACTTTAAAAAAAAAAATCAAGATCCTTACTGATGTCAATATCAGGTTACGAAATAATATTATTTAATTTCTAATCACCGTAAAATATATTTGAATAGATGGTTGATTATGAAAATACCAAAGTCATTATTTAGCACTTCCTGTCTCACTGACAAGTCATCTTCAACCACATGAGCCCCAGTCGTCTAAAGCAGTCCAAACCTTGGACTGCACAGCTAAGGAAATACTTACAGTAAGAGAGCACTCGCACATGGTGGCTGCGTCTCTCTGGCCTGAGCCGATGTCGGCCGTACGTGGTTGGTCAGCAGGATGAACGCAAACAACCAGCTGGAGCAGGATCAGGTGCTAATGCCAAACACTTCAACACGTGAACCCATCGTTCTGGTTTGTGACTAACTGGACACATGAGAAGGTCGTCACAGGTGGAGACATGATCCAAAGTTCTTCCAATGTCTCGGGTCATGAAGACCCTCTGACCTGTATCTCATGAGGTCTGGAGGCATTGACTGATGTGTTAGAGAGAACAAAAAAGATGCAAAAAAAGAAGTTGGTCTCCAGTTGACTTCAGGACTACACATTTTTATTTCTCATTATTGCACAACACCGATTTGCTAGTGCTATCTTTTGGACGGGGAGACTGTCGGAGCCAAAGACTGGAGCCTCCTCTTTCTAATTGCACTCCTAGCGATGACTTCCTGTAGGAACTCCACAAGGGATGTTTGGTCTTGACTCTTCATTTGACCCCAAACCAGAAACCTCAGCGCTCATTCCTTCTGGCTCATGAAATATGCTCTGGATTCAAACCACTCCCTCGTGGGTCATTAATGCAGCAGTGTCTGTGCTGCCAGCGTTTGCTTACAGGCCTTGTGTCTCACAGAGAAAGCGGGCGGGGGTTAATGGAATATAATCACAGCGTACTGGAGGATTTGTTCAGCTTGTTCTGCTTAGACGTCATGATCCACCAAACCGTTCCCCTCTCCTCGTGTTTTTGTATGAATTATCCAATCAGCCCATGGCTTTTCTTACTGCAAAGGTGTGTTGGAGTGAAGAGACTGTCTGTTTTTGAGGCTTGCACCAAAAGTCTTGCTCGAGCTGCAGGGCGACGTCCCGGCTCAGCGCCGGGAGCTCATGAACTCAGAGATTTTCATATTCAGGTTGTATTTACGTTTGAAATTGTTCCGAGAGCAGCTTGTCTCCGAGGCTGCCAGTGGTGTACACTGTTTAATCCAGAGACAGCAGATAAATCACGAGGCGTCTGGGAAACCACGCGAAGCTGCTCCTCGCTGGATCAGAATCACATCTATCACAGAGGCGTCTTGGTAGCGAGAGATTGTTTATGCTCCTGTAAATGAAAGTTGCATCAGAGAAGGTTAATGATGGAAAACAAGTGGAATGCGAGGCGACTTCGTAGGCAGGTTTCACTGGAATATTTGAAAATAAGAATAAACAAGAGGCTGCTTCTCTGATTGGTTCAAACGCGTTGATCCTCACTTTGTGATTTATCGACAGAAGATCCGTCTGGACATCAAGGTCAAACTATTCCAGTATTTAATCACCCGCCGGCATCTCTTTGTCACCTCCAAAAACAAAGTACAAACAACTCCTTTTACAGTTATTTCCCATTTAGTGTGGAAAAAAAGCAGAGTTATTATAGGGAGTTATTATGGGACATGGAAACTGATAATATATCAGGAGCTGTTTTGTCCAACAGACTGGACCACCCCAGGAGGACCAGGACCACGGAACGATCTACAAACAAACACACACGTGTCACTTGACAATCGCCCGACAGAACAACAGGGTTGTATTTAGACTGCTGCAGGTGTGTGTGGCGATAAGGTTTCTAAATCCAGTGTGTTATTTGCGTTACTGCCGAGATAAGTTGTCTTCTGTGAATTCATGTGGTCTGTTACTGGAACAGCTTCAAAGAGTATCGTCTGTACCCTTATCAGCAGTATATACACTGCACGCTCTTCTTGTCTGTACGCATCAAGTACTTTCTGTAGTAGTGGATGTACTGCGCTTGTTTTATCTCACTCGGTGGAGATGAAAAATCCCTGTCCATGACTCAAGGTCGTTCAGGTCGACCTGGCCCATCATCATCATCATCATCATCATCATCATCATCATCATATTCGACCCCTCAGTCAAATTCAGACAGGACAAAATCAGATCACTGAAGAATAATTAGCTAAATTAACTAAATGTTTCGACAGAAAAACAAACGGAGCTCACTTCCTGGATCCTCCAGGTTTGATTGACAGTCTTTTGGCTGTGACGTGATTTGGATTCTGACTGGGAGTGGAAAATGTGCTGATGTGTTTCTCTGGTGTTCAGGAGGCTGTTTGTTCACATAAAAGGGAATCTGCGTTTTTGCATGTCCAAATATGAGAATGTTTATTTTTTTTTTCAGTGTTAAATCTACTGAATCTGTTTCGCATTTATTATTTTCTCTCAGCAAAGCCAGGAAGGTTTAGAACCTCATGGCGACTGTAGGACGTAGCAGTGTGCACAGCCACTTGTTTTTGCATTTTCGTTTTTTTTAATTAAATACTTTTGTCTTTCAACTTTTAGAAAATATCAAAGATAAACATTTGAAGTTTTCATTACACATGAATACCTAAAATGTTTTTCAGGCTTTCATTTTAAAACTGTCAACACTTCTTCAATTAGTCATCAGCTGTTTTCAGAGAGAATAAAAATCAAGCGATAACAAATCAGCGCCCTAAAACAAATTGGCGTCGAAAGCCGATGCCTGACTTTCCCATTTCCTTATGTTTCCGTCTGTGTCATCGCCATCAAAGGCCACACTTTGTCTCCGATTTTCCATGACTGCAGCCTTCATCTCCAGGGATCGTTCAGGCCTCCATGTGCTCCTATGACCCCCAAGTGCAGGAATCACAGTGTCTGAGATTAGAATTTAAAAACTGGACTTTTGATTTGATTCAGAACATGAATATTAGTAAAGTAAGACTTCTATGCGCCTTATTGTTCATTGACCTTCGCATCTTGTCCCTGATGTTGTGGAGATACTGAAGGATCCAGGACCACAGTTCGCTGGTGGGGATCTGGTGCTTCAGTGTAGGTTAAAAGTGATTATTGTGTCTGCAAACGACCCTGTCTACACACCAGTACGTTAAATGAAGAGGGTGAGAATAGCCAGAGATGTAGATGTAGCGGTGCGGCGGAACGCGAGGCCGCGGCCTCATGGCTGCCCGCCTGCCGCTTGATGTTTAACAAGCCGGTCATTTAAGCACTGCTAATAAAACATGGGCTGCTGGGGGGTGGGGGGTGGGGTGGGGGGGTCGTTTCTTCATAAACCCTCGCTCCACGACTAAATTCAAACAGGCATTTACGCAGGCGTCACGTGTTTAACTATAATTTGAGTGATAAAAGTGAAACGGCCTCCACATTAGAGCTGCTTTCACTCCGGTCCACGCTTCAGTCACGGGCAGGAGGAGGAGTTTCCTGTTGTCGTTGTTGCACGTTAGTTCATTTTGTAGCATTCGAAACATTTTCTCATTTTTTGTAATGGAAACTTTGAATCACAGACACAGGTTCTGGGGACTGTTTTAAAGGAGTAGTCCTGTGTTTTGTGACCCTGCTTTTTGGTTTTTATTATTTCAGCAGGCGGTTGAACGCACAAATGAAAGCGCTGTGAAGACAAAGCGATGATGATGATGATGGACTGTGATGCAGTCAAATGTTGTCAGGGAAAATAATATCAGGGATGGAACTGTTTTTCTCAGGTGGGATATTTGGGAGTTTTATGGTGATGCATGTATGTAATGATACAGATATAAAAGGCAGGTTGTGAACCATTATCATGATCAGTATAAACTTTGCGGATTTGAATCAGCTGATAACAATGATGTTAAATAAATCAACAGGACCATCAGGTCTGAGTTTCTCTTAGTGTCACGTGAAACCAACGTGCAAATATTTCACACCGGATTATCCTGCAGTCGCTGCGAGTTTCCGTCTTCCCAGAGCCGTCACACAGGAAAAACATGAGAAAAGTAGCTGTAATCAAATGGATTTGGCAGAAGAGCGATGACATTCCTGTGAGTTTCTGGGATCTCGGCCTCATGGGGTCGACCTCCTCCAGGGATGGCAGGTCTGGGTCACGTTCAGGGCAGCGAGGCAGCTTATAACATCTCTTTAACCCTGCTGGAGCTCCGAAAACCTCAACAATGGAGGGTGATTTGAGATTATTGCTGTAATCACAGTGGAGTTTTCGGTGATCTTGTGTTATGTCACCATCCTGGCTCAAGACTTCCTGGAAGCTGCTCATGTGGAGTCAGGAATTTATATTTGGATTTGTGGTTTTACAGCATTGCCCTCAGTCAGGGACCTCGAATGTGTCATTATATGATGTCATCTTTTATGCATCAATGCATATTGGCCTATGTGCAAGTTTTGGATTTTATTCATTGGACATTGTGTAGGTTCATAAATATAAACCAGTAGTGGGTTTGAAGTAGTGGAGTAGCAGTCGTGGCAGAGGGAGGGGGAGGGCGTAATGGGGGTGGGGTGCATTGCTAATATTAGGTTTCCTACAGTTCAGATGCCAAAGTTCTTGAGTCACTCCAAACCTGAAGACCTTTGACAAAGGCTGGACTCCAGTCCTGGTCTGCAGGACTTTATAATCAGCTGACGCCTGTCGTCATGGAAATCTCTGTCGTCTTTACGCTGGGATGCCACTCATCTTTTCATAGGTAAATGATGCTGTTAAATGTTTTTACAGTGTACAGGAAGCAGTTTTAAAGGTCATTCGGTGATGTGGGTTGAAAGACAGAAGATAAAAAGTTGGGCAAATAGGGGCTTTGAAAAATGTCTTCACGTTATGTCCAAGAAAGCGACTTTATTTATTTTTGTAAAAACATATGTGGGTATTTCAAAATGGCGTGTATCGTGTTGCAGCAAAGTCTGAGCCCCCATCTGCTCCTGGACCCCTACCATCATATAGCCAGGTTGCAGCTGCATCCTCTCATTAACACACACACACACACACACACACACACACACACGCACACCTCTTTTTTTTCTGACCAGCTGTCGCCACCGCAAGTGAAGGTATCTCATTTCCCTTAGTTAGAAAACATGAAAGTAAAATGATGAAAAAATAAATACAATTTTAAAAAATGCAGAAAGTTGCATTTCCCCATTCCCCTTAAAGGCAGCAGACAATCTAAAGCAGCAGGTCAACACGTACCTGTGTGAAAAGGTCAATCATAATGTGAATGTATTGTCCTGACGTATTTAAACATCATGACATCATTAGAAATGAATGAGTGAAACAGACAGGCAGGTTTATCGTTGTCTTCTTCTGGGTCCTTGTTCGCTGTTTCATCTGATCAATACGTGAAGGTGAAACCTGACCCACCTCCTCAGCCCCTCTCGCCACGTGATGGATATACCGGCAGTGCTTCTCGCTCATGCAGGCCGCTGCATGCGGGTGTGCAGCTGCTGGCAGACTGAAGTCACAGGTTGAAAGAGTCAGGCGCTGCAGGAAATGAAGAGGGAGGCCTCGTCTGTGCCACGTGAAGTCTGCATGAAGACAGGAAGACGCTTTGATTCCAGTCTGTCAGATCCCGCTGAGGTGAAGAAATTCCAGCAGGCTTTTCCTCCTCACCCTCTGTCTCCAACCCTCCAGTGATACCAGCATATGATGGAATTCTCTCATTTCCTGCTCCAAAGCCAGATATCCCTCTTAGTCAATTTTCTGTGACTTATTGTTTCTAACGTGGGTTTTTGTTGGTTCCTGTTCGTAGAATAATAAAAGTGGTTGGGGGAAGCTGGTTGGTCAAAGTAAAGTTCAAGCTGCTTGTTTCCATAAAAAATCAGATCCAGTATAAAAGTGCTCTCTGAGTTTGGGGAACGTTAACTCCGGCTGCCAGGAAACCACGTATCCTTACAGGTGGTTCTGACCCGCTGACCTCCTGCATCTCTCAAAGCTTCTGCTGATTCTTTGTGTCTTTTAAAGAGCTTCAACTCCACTGCCGGATATTTGAGATTCTATTTTCCTGTTTGTTGTCCTCAATCGGTGTTGTGTAGGTAGTCGGTTTGTGGTGCGCGTTTCCGTGGCAACACTGCAGATCACAACATACGTTATGTGAATTATGTAAATGATTACCTGCAACATAATTGGCAGCAATTACATGTACCTGAGGTACAACGTCATATTTTTGTGTTGATTGTCCAAGAAAAAGTTTTGAAACGTGCTCCATTCCCTTTAATTGGAAATAGGCACGATTGTGTTTAAATCGCTCTTTGTTTGGGTTTTTGTATTTGCAAGGTCAAAGATGAGTGGAGCCAGTTGTCATGGCGATTCCTGATTTGGAAAGTTCTCTCGTCTTTTTAAAAAAAAAAAAACTTTATGTAGCTGCAGGAGGAGCTGATGCAACAAAGGAGTTATGGAGTTCAAACCTCTGTTGGTCCCCGCTGTAGACGGAATTCTCCCGAAACAGGCCTCACAACTAATTTGATCCAAGCAGGAGAGAAAAACAGGCAAAAATCTGCCTGTTAAAGTCGAGCTGAAAAAGGTTCGCTGCAACTTTACCGTCATTATGTTTTTATACTCTTTTTTTTTTTGGCTCCATTGACGGGAATTTCTTGCCATAAAAATCGGGGCTCGACTTAATACCGAAGAAATATTAAAACTGACATTAGTTTCATGGGTGTAGTATGGAATTTTTTTGGCGGGCAAAAAAATGGAACAACCTATAAAGAAAATAAAATAATAATTGAACGTGTGCATGATTTAGGTTTTGGATTTTTTCCCCGCATATTACGACGACAGCGACACATTTATCTTGGAACAGTCTCGTGTTGACCGAAATGTGTACCGTGCCTATCTGAACATCAAAACCAGGCCCTGGGACCGATGCCAGAGGCTGCCTCGCAAATGACTCCCATATGGTTGCAACCAAAACAACTTCTTGGCCTTGTCTGGATTCATGCAAACCTTCTGTATCTTTGTGGACTACACAGTAGTTTGACTACATGCTTGTTTAAATGTGTTTGCCTTAGAGTTAACACTCCTTAGCACAGTCATAGTCCACGGTGGATGGTGATAGGTGGCGCTCTCTCTATGGAGCCGTTTGACATTTTTTGCAAATGACAGCGTCATATTACCTTAATTCCTCCAGTTTCACTTTATATGCATATAAACGTTTAGACACATAAAGGAAAGTGAGACGGCAGCCTTTATATTTGCACTGCTTAAATGATGGCAGCTTACATTGGTACTAAAACTCATTATGTGGTTCACCAAACATGAATTTATCCCTTTGTTGCAGCATCTTACGCCGCGTTCCTCCGGAAAAATGATAATTGCCTCGGTTGTGCAAACGTTCTCAGGCTCATGTTTTATGCATCAGCGCTTGTTGCCTGTCTGCTTTTGTCATTGATATTGAGCATGTCCTGCTGCGCTCTGCCAGGAATGGGAAGGAGGCTTGAGTTTCCTTGCAGCACATCCCCAGACCATTACCCAGGGGGCTGTGCAGCTCATTCCATGGCCTTAACAAGACCTCGGAGGATCCGCAGTGGCTTGTGCGTGGTCATAGATTAGCCGCTGTGTATAATCAGCCCTAACTTACAGTGGGAATTTGCCAAAAAAAAAAGGGGGTGGAGGGGCGGGGGTGGCGACAACCAGTTTCTCGTCTAATATATATGTTTTCCCTGCGCTCATAATGGAGACGCAGACAAACCGGCGGTGTAAGGAAGTATTCGGATCCTTTATTTAACTCAAAGTAGAATAAATAGCCTACAGCTCGAAGTCCTGTATTCAAGAGCTCACCTCCAGTACAAGCGGCCAGATATTTCCAGTGAAAATAAACCAATTAAATCAGAGCCGCGGATGATGAATGGCCCCTGCCACGTGATATGCGGGTAGATTATTGTAACGGATGCTTTATAATGTAAAAAAGGAGTCTAATGGTTGAGATGGAGATTATTATATCTACTTATACTATTATAGTGCCATGTAATTCTGTATTTTAAACATTGAATCAAACGTGCACATACATAGTGGAGTTACTTAGCTCTCAGATAAATAACTGTAATGCAGTGATTAGCACAGTATTTCTCGACGTCAGACTGAGGATGCAGACTGTGGGGGCACAGGCGAGCCAGCCTCGGTAAAATTAGAACGTCATATTGAGTGGTGACAGAAATGCTGAGAGCGGGGCCGCGCTGCAGGAACGCTGGAGATGACATCGTCTATCTGTCACGAGGTGCAGCTGCTGCTGTCAGGTAGTGGGGGAGGCGGAGGTGGTGGGGGTGACAGGATGTGTAAATCAGGACTTACTTGTCCCCAAACCCCAACAAGAGATTTGATGGAAAAATCAGGCGAGTATCCTTCTGGACGCATGTGCGCATGGACGACTAGAAGGACGGACATGAAGCAGGAGTCTGAGGTAGAGGAGGAGCACTGCGATCATCCTGATGTGGCTGATTGTTTAATGTTCAACATCTGTATCTGAAGTCAGATTGTGTCTCTTCGTCACTACTTCATGGTGAAAATGCAAACGCGTGCACGTACGCAAAGACGTCTCCTAAACGCACAACACGTGGTGAGCATGTTATCTCAAGTTCAAAGCATAGCGGGGGCGTCTTTCTTCAGGAAACGTTTGGTCGACTCTTCAACTGAGCCTTTTGTCATCAGGGGGTAAAAATGTCAGCTGCATTGGAAACAATGTGCGCTCCACATGGCAGCGTTTATTCAGTTTCATGGATTTGTGATAAGACCTGAGTGTGCTGGACAGTTCAAGATCTGTGAACATTTTCAAGTGTGTCGCTGCGTCAGTGTCCCCAAAGCAGCTTTCAGACCTGCACTGATCTCCGGACGTTTTCCTGAGAGTTTCCAAAGGAGCTGTCAACTTTTTCCTGTAACTCCTTGGTCAGATCCTGGGAAAAGCTACAGTAAAAACCAAAAACTGAACAAAACGATAAAGTCATTAGCGTAGAGAGCGACGAGATACCAATATTTCCTGTTGGGAGTTGGAGGAGACCAAAACGGAGCCAAAAGGACACAAAGCCACAGTGACAAGGTCGTACGTCATTTGTCAACAACTTATTAAGTGAAGCTGCGTGTGCAGTTGTATTTTCATCCATTTCTATTTTCCCGGCTCGGCTTCGGAGTGCCTGACATTTTTGACCTCGAGTGTCACCTCAGGAATTTAACAAGAGGAAACCGTCGACTTACTTTTGCCGTCATCATCATGACTTCTAACTGCGGCCGCCTAAAAGTGCATGATTGGCCTTGTTGCTGCTATAATAAGAAACACAGAGACCTGTTTTTTTTTTTCTTTCTTTTTTAATCCTTGAGTTCTGGCTTTGAAATTCCAAGGTTATCATTAGTGCTCTTGGGTATTTTCAGGAACATGACTGGATGAGGTAGATAAAAGAAACCATCAGGGGGACAGAGAGGTCTTGAAGTTGACATTATCCAGCCATCTGGGTTGTTGACTGATAAATCGGGCTCTGGTGCTCTCCTCTATCTGCCTTCATGGCCGACAGATTACTGCAGAATGCAGGTCTGGACGGGGAAGGCCAAGAAGAAGGAGCGGATTGTTGGTCTGCTGTCGCAGATGGAGCAGAGGTCTGCTCTGTGTTGGATGGATGAGTGTGTGTTTGCACTGTCTCTGTGGGCTCAGACAGCCAGACTCCATACATAGACACGGCTGAGTCCAGGAAATGACCGCGATTATGCCAAATGTCCCGTTTGCCTCGGAGTTCCTCGCGGTGATGGATATGGTATGCAACAATGCCCCGTCTGCTCTCAACTGCTATGAGTCTCCATCGCAAAAAGCAATAAACCAATAAACCAATGAACCAAATTCATTTATGCGATGGATTTATCTTCATACAAAACATTTCGAGTTGTGTTTCGAAGGGAAGGCGGACTGAGATAGCAGACGCACAGAGGTCACTGAAGACAAGCCACTACACAGCCACACTAACATTCCCACCAGCGCAGAGGACGGATAACGGCATGAGACGAGAGGAAATGGCAGAATGTGAGGCCATAAACCTGACAGAGAGGAATCACGGACGCACACCTGGACTGGACGTCCGAGTTCGGCAACAAAACCCAACAACCAAAGAGGCTGTGAAATGAAATGTTCAATTCAAATAATGACAGAAATAAAACAATGACGTTATTTCATATTGATCCTCGTGTATGAGACACGACTATAGGTCAAAAAGCTCTTTAACTTCATTATTGTACGTTGTGCGTACAAGTCTCTACAATTTTATTTTTACTAGTTCTGCCCTTTTGACCTTTCTTCTACTGTTGCACTTAACAAGCCGTGGCAGCTCTTCTGTGTTTCCAACTGCCTGAGGAAGACTAAACACACTCCACTGGAACACGCTTTATCTTTTATGTGGCGTTTAATTTCTCTTTAATAGATTTAAATAGTTATTTTTAGTTTTTTTTGAGTTCAGTGACTTCATTTGAAGACAAAGTCTCACAGTTTGGTTTAGTTGCGTTAAAGTTTTCATCTTTTGAATTAAACAAGCCTGAGTTTTTACTGACGCCGAATAATCAAAAGTACACACATGGTATGGATGTACACAACCCAGCGTAAAGGTTGAAAATTAGTAATTATAATTTTGATTGGTGATCTGTAATTTTGATTAATTAAGAGAAAATGTGGTTTAAAAAGCATATTTTCTTTATTTCTTTAAAAAAATATGATTTATTTAAAGAATCTGTGTTGATAATCTAATGGTGGTCACAGTTTTAATGTATGGAGGAATATTTTATCTTTGGTTTGACCTGTGTTGCAGAAATATAAATTAATCACCTATGGACCATGTATTTGTGAAAGGCCGTGAAACTTTACAGGCTCACTCACGCTGACATGTTCATGTACGTTAAAATACTGGTTCACAGTACTACTCTCTGAAGAGTTCTTGTGGGTTTTTATGACTTTGGCCAGAGTCGTAGATTTCAGGAAATTTCTGGGAAACGATAACTTTTCCGACTTGTCCAGTTTAACAAACGGGGCAGAGATTAATTTTAATTGATTCATTTTAATTTCAATTATTGTGTTTGCCTGATCTTGAACCAAGAACCTAAAGAAAATATATTCTTACCTCTTTGATTTGGCGTCAGAAGAAATGAGAAACTTTTTAGTTCAACTTTTCCAGTTGGTTTTAAATCGACCTCTGTGAATCGTCCTTCAAACTAATGAACAGAATAAACTGTGAACACAACATCCATACTTCCTCGGCATAGGCAATAAATCACGCAGACAATTATATGCTGTTGCAGACTTCAGAAATGGTGAAAGCAGGATATTTGGATTTAACTCATTGTCCCGAACTTCCCCTTTCGGTGGATCGATTAAATTAAATTAGCTGTGAAATGAAATCAGTTTGACTTGTTTACGCGACATAAATAGAAAACCTGTGTAGCAGTGATTCTAATGAAAATCATCAGTGCCATTCAGAGGGATGTGAAGCCATTGGTTTTCTTGGCCTGCAAGTTTTTTGTATAAAATGCATCCTGCGTTTATTTATGTTAACAATGTACTTGTACCTTAACTTGACACTTTCACTCGCTGCATGAGGACGATGAGTAGTTTTACTTTGTCGCTCGCTCTTGTGATTTGAGTGGGATCATTCTGTGTGTGTGTGTGTGTGTGTGTGTGTGTGTGTGTGTGTGTGTGTGTGTGTGTGTGCACTGAATGCACAAACCTTTGTCTACCTTTTTGGGGCGAGGGCTATAGATGTGGTTGATATCTGTAACACGTGACGCGATCGCATTTGGAAGAAGCCATGAACTGAGTCTATGGAGTCATAACCTGAGTGGAGATTATTTTGCTCCAACCTGACTCCACTGGACTCACTCAGGGTCCTGATGGATCACTTGCGGATGACCTGAGGTGTAAGTTGTCATAAATCAGTCCGAAGCCATCTGGAGGCTCGGTGGAGTTATTGCCTGCTGGTAATCGGCTGAAAGCGGACACTGACGGGTTTGCTGTGGCCAATCATCAGCACTAAAACGATTTTTATCCAAGTTAAAATTAAATGAAAGATGTTGAAAAGAGAGACATTTAAAATTCCCAAACTATCAAACACATGTGATTGGAACAAATGCATCAGTGTGAAAACATCTGTTTTGCCAAGGACATTACATTTTGTGGAAAGAATTTTACATGATGTCAAAAAAACCCAAAACAGAATAAGTCTCCTAAGCTGCTATCAGAGATTCACTGCTGGAAATATCTGGCTCTTTATTACATATCTATCATCACTTAATATAGGGCGTTAAACTAGAAACTATCCTGTATCGTGTTTAATGGTCGTTTAAATAGGTGCGTATTGCATCTTTGAACAGTTAAAATCCTGACCAGACTCCAGGTTCAAAAGAAGCGTAAAAACAACATTAGAAAACCAAACCGTTAATGTTGTAAGGAACCGTTTTTTGAAAACTGAAAATGGAGCCTGCGTTTCTTCAAACTACGCAATATGTCGATTGGTCTCATCGTTCTTATCCTGAGTAATCCCCTCAGGGTCAAGGGTTCATGGAGGATTGATGCATCTCTGATGCTTTGTCAGGCATGTGCTTCTTATTTGGTCTCCAGAACCAGCTGGGAAATGAACTGCACCACTTTGATAACTGAGACTATGAACCGCTCCGACTTTTGGATTTTGACAACCGCATTGTCTGTTTTTATATTTTTTTGCCAGCGTTTTGCCTTTATTCCAGTAAAAGAACCATTTTGTTTCAGACTTTTTTTCTGTCTTTATAATCTCTACAATCTTTATACACTTTCAGACTCCAGATGTTGATAGCTTCTGTGTTTTTTCATACTTTGCTATGTTTACAGCCACTTTCAACACCTTTCAGTTGTCTTGCTGTGGTGTTTCTGTCGTCCCTGGAGATCTCCTTTAATCACAGGCATTAGCCACGCGTTCGTTTCTGCTTTGACTCATTATTATTTTCACCGGCCTGCGTCCTTTTGAAATACCACAGTAATCTTTCATAGAGCAATACATCTGATAGACCAATAGTCCAATGCCAGCAGGACTGTGGTGAGTTCATTTCCTCCATATGCATCATGGGAGGGGTGGATGGTGGGGGGGCTGTAGAGGGGCAGTGGTTCTGGAGGAGTTAGGAATGACGCGCAATTAATCAGGCCGAGCAGACGACCGATATCGCTCCGCGGTGGAGGCTGGAATAGAGGCGAGTCTGTACTGAACAGCTGCAGGAGGAAACTGGCCCTTTGCCTTTCTTAGACATGTGGATGGAGGGAGGAAGAGTGAGAGAGTGAAGCAGTGAGAGTGTGTGTGTGTGTGTGTGTGTGTGTGTGTGTGTGCGTGTGTGTGTGTGTGTGAGGCCACTTACAGATGGGGTGGAGGAGGGGAGGAGGAGATGAAGGTTTTAACAGCCTACCCACATCTGTTTATTTAGAAAAGAAACCATTGTGTCATTCCGTTATTCTAACAACCTCCACCAGGGCCAGCGTTAGTCCCACAATGACGGCTTTTTAAATACACAGTTTACACTCCTATGAAGTGGCCTCATAACGGCGTCGGAGCCTGAGGAACGTGCCAAATGGGGGAACATGCTTGGGTTTCACATTCCCTCTCACACTACTTGACGTCTCTGTAGCAGACTGCGAGAGTTTGGTCGGGGGTGGGGGGTGGGGTCTGGTGGGGGCCATTTGTCTTGGTTTTGTGCGCTTTTTCTGGGTCTAATCTCTTAAATTGGATCTCGGGGTTTGGAGAACAGCCAGCCAACGACCGCGGGGGGTTCTGGGATGCAAGTCTGAGAGCCGTGCAAGATGATGAGATGGTTTTCTGCTTTGTGTTTCTGTTGTTTATGTGTCCTATCAACTGTGCACTCATCGAGTGGGAAGCCTTAATGCTGCAGAAGCACAAAGTAACTCCGTGGACTGTATTTTTTCTTTCTTTCTTTTTTTAAAAAATGTCCAGGATAGAGTCAGAAAGTTGACCCGGATTATGTCCAGTCCCAGTGATTTTAAAATGTCCTGTTTTCCTGCAGTGCAGCTAAGCACTATGCCTCAGGATATGAAATGAGTATGGTTGTGGTCATATACCATATGGTATATGGTAAAAAAAACCACGTTGTTAAAGCAACACAATCAGTTTGTTATCAAATGACAAAACGCATCGTCATCATCATCATCATCATCATAATCATCCATGAGGCTTTGGAAGAACCCAACATTTCTATCAAATAGTTGGTTTGGTCCAAAACCTGATCTTAAAACTTTATTGACAGTTTTATGTTACATCAACTGAAAAATGCTGCTTCATCAATGCTTGATGTAGAAATAAGCAACTACGTGCTAACAGGTTCACCATATCAGTTTACAATGTGACAATCGTAAAATGCTAGGTTACGCAGCTTGTTTCCTCGGGCCCCAAGTGGCAGGATCAGTTACTGCAGCTAATATAAGTAAGATGTTGATCATCAAATGAGGAGGATGCACCAGCCTCTGCGGCTCTGTGATGCCGTGGTGGGATGTTATTAGTTGAGTGTGTACCAGATAGTAATTGCGACCACATGGTGATGCCAGCATTAATTGTGGCTTTGTAATGCGACACAAACCCTTGTATTTAACTCAAATGAGTCACGTACCCAGCCACCACGCCAACGTCCACACCCTGGCTCTCTGCCCGCTACAGGCGGAACACCTGTTACGATCAGCATTCATGGGAATCAGGAGCCGTCATAAAAAAAAAGAGACTTTCTTTCATATGACAGTATGTCGCGATCTTCATTACTTCTCGAGTAACATCCGGACTGTGTCCAAAATATCAAGATTCCAGTTTCGGTATCAGATCAGTTCCTGATTGAGGAAAACTTTCGTCCTTGCGTGTTTTTCCAGGTGAAGTTTATGTTTATGGTGGTTTTAGATTTCTTATCTTAGGGTGATGAACCCTAAGGAATAAGGAATTTCCCGCAAGGGATTAATAAAGTATTTCTGATTCTGATTCTGATTCTGATTCTGAACTTTGTTTATTCTTGCAAACCTTTTTGCATAGTTTGCAACAATCATCGATTTATTTTGTGGTGGAACCGATGGTGCATGTCTGTGCGCTGTTGTGTTTTAATAGCGTTCCATTCTTCCTTGCTACAGTCCTCCATGTTTGGGAGATCAGGGTCATATGTCCGTGTCGGAGTTAGGTCGTTATTGTTTGGTTCATATGTGCTGGTGATGTGAAAGGTCCACAGGATTGGACAAACAGCCGTTGGCAGGGACTGATAGCTGAGCAGCATATGCTGCAACAGCTGCTTGTGTGATATGTGGCGTGTGGAGGCCACAGAGGTCCATCAGAGTAAACTCTGTTAAAGATACCTGGATGTAAGTGCATTAAAAAAAAAAGCACACGCCCTACGTCTAAAGCACTGAACTGATTTTTCGTGTCCTCATACTTGAAACAAAGGTCAAGAAGGGTTGACCCGAAAGTGCTTTTGTTGCCCGAGGCGACGGCTATCACTGTCACTCTGTCACTCATGGAAAAAGCCGATTCGGAGCAGTGAAGTCAAAATGTGTTTGACCCGTTCAACATCACAATATGAAATCACGCAAACAACCCAGTTGTGTATTCGTAAAGATCTGACGTCACTGCACCTGAGCTGTGTGTTTTACTGTGTATGTGTGAGATTATGCTAAATTCCATACAGACGATTGTGCGGTGGATTGTGTTAAAAGGGTCATGAGGGTCAGTGTCTATGTGACATGATGGATGACTTTAATCTTACTGATTAAAGGAGCTCCACCCCCTCACCCCCCTGTAACACTTCACTTAACACGGTGCCCCTTCAGCAGGATTTTCTGACTTTTTAGGGTCAATAGAAAAATGAAAAACTCTTATTTTGAAGAGTAACTGGTGTTTATTATGTTGTTGTGTTATAATGTTCTGGGAAAAAAAGACAATCATTGTGATGAGGAGATTTTCTCCTCATCACCATCCCATGAGCAAAGTGATTTCCAGGAATTCATGACTCGAAGTGGGATAAAAAATGGTGGTTTATTTATGGCCCTCTTCCATTATCAGACAGCTTCTACAGTTGTAATTGCTTGTGTGTCTCCTGAGCTCCAAACTGAACAAATCAACACAAATCCCCAGAAGAGGACTGGCCAAAAGAAAAAAAAAGAAGAGGCAAATTAAAAAGCAGACATGAGGAAGGAAATGAATCCTTAATCTTGTTTGGTTTCGTTCCAAATAACTTATCACTGGCCTCTATCGCGTCTCCGAAATCCTTAAAAGAGGAAGTAATTTGAATGGATAGTTCCTGCCAACTCATTTCCTGTATTCCGATATTTCCTAATTCAGTCGGCACAGTGCAGGTCCAGCGCCGCTGAGCCGGATCTGCTGGGATTCAGCTCGTCTGCAGCAGCTCTCGCCACCAACAACCAGTTAGACGCTGTTAATAAGGCGGTGCAGAAATGTTGCAATGTGTATCATATGGCAATAAGGAATACTAATAGTCAATGTCAATAGTGTTGTTTTTATTTTGCAGAAAAAAAGTAGGTCTAGTAAAAGTGTTGATTGGTTGTTGTTTTTTTTCCTCATTGATCATCTTATTGCTACACAAGATGTTTGTCAGTGGCTATAACAGTGGACAACCTACTTCCTGTTTGTGAATGGTCATGTGATGTGCATTTTTTTTAGATGATCACCTACTGTATGACATGACGATGGATGTAATGAAGGTCTCGTCGGCCCAATGCTGATCACTGATAGATAGTTAACTGATGACCTTTTGATCCGTTATGAAGTGAGTTGGGAATGACGTGATCCACTCAGACTCGTGGGAGTAACTGCGACACTCAGACTCGTGTGTCCTTTTTGTGGCGATATGAGGAAAAAATAACAAAACTCATCAACAAAGCTCGGGTCCTATATAACACAAAAGCATGTTTTTATTTCGGTATATTTATTGGCCTGGTGAGATGTTCTTCACAGAGCGTGAGTGGCTCCCAGCGTTCGGAACATCGGCAGGGGATGGTTTTAAGACCATCATGTTTGTCCCGTAATTGGACTGTTGCGGCCAGAACGGGGTTTTAATTGAGCCTTTAAAGTAACAGCAGCTCGGCTCTTGGCGCTGCACATCTGGTTTCGGCGTACAGCTGTTGGCAGCGACGGACGTTTTGGATCGTTTGACGACTCCCTTTTTCTCCTCCGCTTTGAACGGATGACGAGTTTTTGAAGAGGCGGTTCCTCTCAGGAGTCTTAATCCCTATTTACGACGTAGATGATAACGGATTTATTTACACTGTAGTTACACTGCAGTTGTTTCTCCGAAGCGTTTGAATCGGTGACAGCGTCGGTGTTGGGAAACGCAGTGTTTCCATTCTGTGTGCTGGAGGGAAAAGCGGGGCGAGGGACTCCAGAGGTATTGAGTTCTCCGGATCCATCACTCTCGACGAGTTGGGACGTTGGAGCAGAGCCAGCAGCGTCTGCTTTAGCCAGCCGTAACTGACATTGAGTGCATTGTTTGCAGTTGGGAGCTCGCGGCTGTGGCCTAAAGGTACATTCCTGAGATCAGACTGCTGTTTGAAACACAAACAGCCTTTGTGCCCGCGTTCCTCTCCTTCCCCGACTCCCTCATCCACATCAAGCCCCGCAGAGCTAAACTGCCTCCTCCTGCTCATGTGTCAACATGTGGGCTATCGTTTTACTCACACCCACACACACACACACACTGGTGTGTCATTTTGATGATGAGGCAGGTATCTGGGGGAGACTATCTGAGCTCTTAGAAAGAAGCTGTAAGTCCAAACTTTTTTTTTTCTTTAACAAAACACTCAGATTTCATAAAGTCAAAAAAAAAAATCTGCGTGACAAAAAATTCTGACCTTTCACAGCGAAGCCTGGCTCCTGGATTTTGGTTTGTTTGTACGTGTTTTTATACTCAATTTGTGCTTTTGTGTAGAATCAGCGAACATCTCTAAGAAGTCTGGCGCTGTGGCTTAGTTGGTTAAAGCGCCTGTCTAGTAAACAGGAGATCCTGGGTTCGAATCCTAGCAGTGCCTTTTTCCTGAATTTCCCTGAAGGAGTCATCCCAATGGATAAATAAAGTTAAGTCTAAGTCTAAAACCCTAAGGTCAATATTTTTGGACCATTTTATTTTTTTATATTTATTTTGTTAAAAGAATTGATTTATTTTGGTAGATTAATACAACTATTAGTCTAGTCATGTGACACCCCCCCCCCAGCTTATAACTAAACGTCATTAGATATTTCCACCAGAGTTTGAAAGAAAATGCTCAGTCGCTCAGTTTTAACTTCCATCCTTGATTCCTGGGAATCAAGGAGCCACAGAGATTTACTTCTTACAGTTTCGCTGTGAGAAAATCCATCACAGAGGAAAAAAAAAATCAGTGGTTTCCAATTTTACCACAGATGTCCACACGGCCGACCCGACTGCGAGGCCACGTTCAGATATTATGATTTACATTCCTGCAGAAGCTGGCTACACTTCCTGTCTGCCCACATTTATTACCAATCGCCCTAAATTCACCGCCTCAAGCTACTGCGTGCATCGAGTCAACGATGAAAAGTGACATTCAGGTTGAGGTGATGGGAGTGGGATCAGTGTCAGACCACATGTTAAAGCAGGTCACAGCAGGTAAAGGAGCCGCGGCTGTGATTCGCTGACTGTGGAAGATGCAGTGAGGTGAAACGCGGGGACGTAATGAGAGGAATTTAAAATGAAGTGAGTTTCGCTGAGTGAGCAATTATATCCCAGTTAATTAGCACTCAGCTCTTTAATTTTGTAAAATTATAAAAATATTATTTTTCTCATTTTACCCCCCCCCCCCCCCCCCCCAGCTTATAACTAAACGTCATTACATATTTCCACCACAGTTTGAAATAAAATGCTCAGTTGCTCAGTTTTAACTTCCATCCTTGATTCCTGGGAATCAAGGAGCCACAGAGATTTACTTCTTACAGTTTCGCTGTGAGAAAATCCATCACAGAGGGAAAAAAAAATCAGTGGTTTCCAATTTTACCGCAGATATCCACACGGCCGACCCGACTGCGAGGCCGCGTTCAGATATTATGATTTACATTCCTGCAGAAGCTGGCTACACTTCCTGTCTGCCCACATTTATTACCAATCGCCCTAAATTCACCGCCTCAAGCTACTGCGTGCATCGAGTCAACGATGAAAAGTGACATTCAGGTTGAGGTGATGGGAGTGGGATCAGTGTCAGACCACATGTTAAAGCAGGTCACAGCAGGTAAAGGAGCCGCGGCTGTGATTCGCTGACTGTGGAAGATGCAGTGAGGTGAAACGCGGGGACGTAATGAGAGGAATTTAAAATGAAGTGAGTTTCGCTGAGTGAGCAATTATATCCCAGTTAATTAGCACTCAGCTCTTCTGCAGAGGAGTGAAGAGGATGTGGATGATTGAGGACTCGTTAGAGATCATTAGCACAAAGTTTTGCTTTATGACCAAGCATCAGCACAGTCACACCGTTGTTATGTGTTGTTTTACAGTATCAAACAAGTTGTGTTTAGATATAAATTTTCCATAGAGTAAAATCAAATACTCAGTTAAGATGTGTGATGTCAGAGGCCATAGGTGAACTCGTATCTTTACCATTTATTATCATATTATTGGAAGGAGTTGGTTCAGTTAGTAAATAATAAAAAAGATACTGCAGTTTTCTTTACATCATCTCAACTGTGTCACACTGTCATTCAGTACACGTGTATAATAATACCCTTATTAGAAATCAGTGTATTTCACGCAGTAATATTACAAAGAGTACTTAATATTAATATTAATGTGGACAAACATCAACAGTATATTTGTTACTCTTGTACAGCTTTCAGAGAAAGATCCCATCCTCATGTCTGATCTCACCTTGTGTTTTGTTTGGACCATCTTCCGCCCACTCTGACCCGACGCCCCGCCCACCGCTGCGTGTCCGCCCACAACAAGAGGCGCAGCCAATGGGGACGCGGCTCTGCGGGGAGCGCAGAGGGGCTGCGGGACAGAAAGAGCAGAGGACCACTCCGCGACCTGAGACCGCCGCTGTTTCTCCTCGCGCGCGGGTTGTTTGTGCGCTGCAGGACGGATACGTGACCCGGCTCGGTCCGCTGAGGCGCTCTTCCGCATCCGCGTTGTGCTGGAGACCCGCTCGGAGCGCGTGCGCAGCAGCCAGGCGCAGAGCCGGAGCCCTCGCGGAGGCGATGGAATAAAGCGACGCGGAGAACTGCTCCGAACTTTTCGGGAAATCTGATTTTTTTTTTTCTTCTTTTTGTTGTTGTTTTTCTTTATTCTGGCGACTTCCTGTGTTCGCTTCCGCCGCGGCCATGATGATGTATGGATAACAGCAGGTTTCCCCAGAACCCGGCTCCAATGGATCAACGCTGACGGGAGCCGGGATTAACATTAACTAGTCCGTGCGCTGCCAGCCTGTTGAACACACACACACACACACCAACACACACACACACACTAACACACACCAACACACACACTAAGACACCAAACACCAACAAACACCGTCCGTGGGCCTCGTGGAGACCTGGGTCCATATGACACCGCTGTGAGGTCCGCTACGATGGCAGCCCCCGGCGCAGCGGCGCGCGCCCTGCGCACGCCCGTCTGCACGCTGAGCTGCGCGCTCCTGGTGCTCGGCTGCCTGTGCGCGGCCTCGCCGCCGCGCGGCCGGCGGCTCATCTGCTGGCAGGCCATCATGAACTGCCAGGCCGAGCCCGAGTGCAACTACGCGTACGAGCACTACACGCGCGCGTGCGGCCCGGTGCTGAGCGGGGAGCGCAGGAAGTGTCCCAGCCACTGCATCTCCTCCCTGGTGCAGCTCAACCTGACCCGCAGCGGCCCCGCGCTGGAGGACTGCAGCTGCGCGCACGACCCCGTCTGCGCCGGCACCAAGCGCGCCATCGAGCCCTGCCTGCCGCGGACCACCAGCACCGGCTGCACGGAGGCCCGGCGCCAGTGCGAGCGCGACCCGCAGTGCAACTCGGCCATGCACGACTACCTGACCCACTGCGGGAAACTGTTCAGCGGCGCCGTGTGCACCAACGCCTGCAGGAGCGTCATCGCCAACATGCGCAAAATCCCCAAGGGCCAGCAGCTGGACACGTGCATGTGCGACGGCACGGAGAGGGCCATCTGCGAGTTCGTCAAGAGCAGCATGAAGGTGCTGTGCTTCGACTCCGGCGAGAGGTTCGAGGCGAGCGCGGACGACGGCGCGGACCAGGAGTACGAGGACGACGCGTGGGAGGGGGACTATGCCGAGGAGCCGGAGAGCCGAGCCTCCCCCCCGGCCCACCTCTGCGTGCTCGCCCTGCTGGCGTCCACCTCTGCCCTGCTGCCCTTCATCTGACCCCGCCTGACCCCACCTTGGTGTCCAGGTAAAAGGGCAAATCCGAACCTTGTTGTGTGCGGAGCCGCTGCTGAGGGGCCCCGGGGCCCGGGAGGCTCCAGGAGAGGAGAGGGCGCTGTGGTTCTGATCAAGACGCTGTTTCCAGACGCTGAAGGAAAAAAAACAACAACAACAACAAACAAATATCACACATCAGGATACTGTCTATGCAAATGAGAGCAGAGACGTGTGCCCGCGTGCGTGCGTATGTGTGAATGTTGCTCTCCCTTATCAAACCACAGCTCTCCAGATGTTCTGCTTATGTGATAAGCGAAAGAGGCTCCTCTGCTTTCTCACAGTCACAGACTGACACCCACAGTGTCACACACACACACACACACACACACACACACACACACACACACACAGTTGGTTTGTCATGGTAACAATGCAACATGTAGTCAGTTATGCTGTGCACTGCCAATTTTTTTTTTAAAAAAAAGATATGAACTATTTTTCTATGAGGATCAGCTGTGGGCCTTTGGCTGCGGTGCATCACATTCACAGGTATTTAAATGCTGGAGTCAGTGACGCCTGTAAATAGACGCAGAGTTCAAGTGAAACAGTAATTTATTATTACAAGCCTCCGGGTTCGATCCAAATGTCCACGGTGTGAATAAAAGACGGAGAATTCCAGCTTTAAAGGGAAGTTATTTCGACTGTATTATCGTCAGTGATAATGTACATTGTACATATGTGTATAGCCTATATAGATTTTTTTTTTCCAGAGAATCCTCTATGTTTTAGGCTACGAGATGATTTATTCACAGTGTATAGCCTAGAGAAAGAAATGTCTACATCCACTGTATGATTGCCTCATTGATATACTTTTATAGAAGGCATAAAGGAAACTTGAAGATACTGTCCTCGCCTGTGATTTTATTTATTATCATTATTATTATTATTATTATTATTATTTTCCCTCGGTGTCGTTGCCAAAAACATAAGATGGTGGTGCAAACACAATCTAGATCTAGATCAAAAAGAAATGCTGGTTGTCACAAACAGTGCAGGGCCTGAGTCATATGAGCAAATCTACATAACATAACATAACTTACTGTTTAAAGTGTCTTTTCTCCTGTTTGAGTTGGATCGGTTTCCATTAACTTGATTGATGCATTCAATTTAGTGAGGTCATAAAAATTAAGTGTGTGAACTGTTACTTTACACGCACACACACACACACACACACACACACACACACACATACACATGCATCATGTCAAAAGGGCGGCTGTACCTCAGATATAAGTAAGATTACCCATAAGGCTAATTTAATTTAACGTGTGTTTTTTTTCCCCCGTCAGGAAACATTTTGGCGTCATCGTCACACACCACACACACGTGTTGGATTTTACACTGCGGTACTTCCTGCCTGTGTGGTGTGTATACGTGTTTATACAGGCTCTGCTGTGTGCAGCTGTCACTCTCTCCCCATCACTGTCACTCACACATCGCAACTCATGGCCTGCTGAAGGAGAAATAAATAGTTTTAGCATGAAATATGTGAATTTAGATTTAAAATTGTCTTAATTCACTCATAGAGCATTACACACTAATCAGTTGTTATGTCCACGTGTGTATTTCCAGGCCTGTCACACACAGGATTGATGGTACATTTAAATCCAGTGGGGATTTGCTTTGTTTTCAGTTTCGACTTTAGGCATTATTCCTTTAATTGTCTGCAATTACAAGGTTGGAAGACATATTCATTTAGTCTGTCATTTAAATACTAATCCATGCAGCTTCCTCAGAAAGTATGCATGTATTATTAGCATTTTTCAAATGCTGGTATTATTTTCAAGGCATCTTTCAGATCATGCCCCCCCCACCCTCGACTTCGGGGGCTTTAAACCAATGATTTGCTGCATAATGTTTTATTAGAGGGGGGACAAGGGCCCTCCAGCTTAATGGATGGAGGAGAAGTCGAGTGGCATCTTTGTCATGGAAATGTTAAGCACATAATAGTTGGGTAGCACAATAGGGAGGCACTTCATTCTTTCAGTTCGGCCTGACACCTCTGGAGAGCCGAGCGGCAGGGAAGCATGTGGGAACGTTCTGCTGCCCCTCGG